>JALIZH010019514.1:0-86376 GCA_030522465.1 Rhipicephalus appendiculatus | reverse complement strand
TTGCAGTGGCGCGCACTTTAAACACCCGGGCACGTCACTCACCACACAGTCCGTGGGTACACATACTTAGCTTGTCCGCCGCGGTGGTGTAGCGGTTAGGGTGTCCAAGAGAACAGACGTTTGGGCTAGTTGGTTTGTAACGTTCATTGAAGCCATAGCGCTAAACAGACAGGGACCACAGAAAGAAGACGGGACGTGCGCTACTCACAACTGAATTTTTTATTCCGGAAACATGTACTTATACAGCATAGAAAACAGCAAACATCGCCAGAAAATCGTATCACACGCGCAATCCTGCATCATTCAGATACGCGATTTCCTTAGCACTTAAAGCAATCGAGGGCGCACTGACACAATTGGCATTTTCGCTTGCAATCAACCAAGCCTCGACAATCTCTCGCGTATCTTTATCACCATTCCTATACAGAACTACACACTCATTGAACAGAGGTTGGCAGCCGCAGTCATTACAATGCACCGATACATGCCCGTCGCGGTAACACTTGAGCTTCTGGTTGTGCTCTCTGAGCCTATCATTCAGGCACCTGCCTGTCTGCCCGATATACACATTTTTAGGTACGTTGACGACTACCTTGTGCTGTATGAGTCTGATTCAGATAACACTGTGACTGATGTGATTTCCATGTTTCGCGAGTGCCTTGACGAGCTAGTTATAACGCATGAAGTTCCTGTTGATAACGTCATCCAGTTTTTAGACATCCAACTAACTTTGACCAGCAGCCATTGTTGTTGGGAATATCACCCTCGCGAGAATAAAAAACTTCTCCCATATGCATCAGCACACTCTAAGATAGCTAAGCGCGCGATCGCTAACCTATGCTTCCTAAATGCACTGCGCAAGTCTTGCCCCCCACCGAATGCAGGTCAGCTTCTCCAGACAAAAAGAGCGGCTGCAGGAGGCAGGCTACCCTGCTCACGTGCTCCTGTCAGTGGCGGAGAAGGCGTTAAGGAAGTTAAAAGAATCGCCAAGCTCGAGCAGGCGCAGTCAGGACAGGCGGAAGATAGTATCCGTGCCATATATGCACGGGTTATCCCACAACTTAAAGAAGGTGGCCAGCAAAGCAGAAGTAGATGTAGTGTTTTCCGCTCCACAAAAATTGATGAGCTGTTGTAGGGCTACTGACCATTTTCACAAGAAACGCCGAGGATGCGCGAAGAAGCACCAGTGCCCTTTCGTGGCCTGCGCACAAAGTGTAGTTTATCGGTTCCCATTCTCGTGCGGCAAAGTGTATATTGGGCAGACAGGCAGGTGCCTGAATGATAGGCTCAGAGAGCACAACCAGAAGCTCAAGTGTTACCGCGACGGGCATGTATCGGTGCGTTGTAATGACTGCGGCTGCCAACCTCTGTTCAATGAGTCTGTATAGGAATGGTGATAAAGATACGCGAGAGATTGTCGAGGCTTGGTTGATTGCAAGCGAAAATGCCAATTGTGTCAGTGCGCCCTCGATTGCTTTAAAGTGCTAAGGAAATCGCGTATCTGAATGATGCAGGATTGCGCGTGTGATACGGTTTTCTGGTGATTGCTGTTTTCTATGCTGTATAAGTACATGTTTCCGGAATAAAAAATTCAGTTGTGAGTAGCGCACGTCCCGTCTTCTTTCTGTGGTCCCTGTCTGTTTAGCGCTACGGCTTCAATGAACGGTTAGGGTGCTCGACTGCTGACCCGAACGTCGAGGGTTCGATTCCGGCCGCGGCGGTCGCATTTCGATGGAGGCTAAATGGTTGAGGCCCGTGTACTGTGAGATGTCAGTGCACGTTGAAGAACACCAGATGGTCGAATTTTCCGGAGCCCTCTTCTACGGCGTCTCTCACAATCATATCATGGTTTTGGGACGTAAAAGCTCAGATAATTTTATTATACACAGCTTGTTCCATGGCGGATTATTGTAAATTAGATCAGGCCTTCCAACGGCATTCAGTAAGCCTGTTGAACATGTCGTCCATGCTTTACAAAGGTTCGTGTTCGTCTGGGTTCTGCGTTGGTCGTGCATTAGTTCTCTTCATCGTGTCAAGATTGTTTAAACAGCCCTTTTTATTCATCTCTCAAACTGTAAAGAATGCCAGATGTTTCAAAGAGTAAGTGCGGGATTCCGCATAAATGCCGCTGCCTGCCTAGTGGTTTAGGTTTCCGAGTAAGAACAGGGCTAAATGAAAAGCAAAATATTTTGTCCACATAAAGTTTGCATGAGCGGGCTCAATTTTTGAAGTTTCTGTGTTATCACCCTACCGAGTACGCAGTCAAATAAAAATACCTTCACTCAGTTCTGACTACAGTGAAACCTCGGTGATACGATCACAGCTCATACGAATTTCGGGGTGATACGAATTTTTCTTTGGTCCCGGCCAAGGCCCATTGGCCTGCAATGTAATGGAGTGCGGTTGTTGCGAACCGATTTTCACATGGCGGCTTTTGATACGAACGTACGCTACCGTCCAGGTACGATGAGGTGCTGTCTGAGCTGTCGCGGAAGACGCGCCAAGCACGTGCGAGTGCGGGAACGCAAGCGCGGGCATGCGCACCGCACCGCCAAATCGTCAGAATGACGGTGTAAGAAGTAAACCTTCAGAGAAGCGTCACGGCCTCCGAGATTGTGTGCGCGAATCTTTGAGGCTCTAATGTGCCGCCGTGTATTTTCGCATTTAGATTAAGAGGGCATTGGCGCAAAGCTTTTTTTTTTATATAACGCGTCGACGCGGGCTGCTGTCGTTGTACTGTGTTTACACGTGCCTGTCTCGTGCCTGCCTCGTGCATCAGACATCCTATGGGAGGTGGGCGAGGACCGAAAGAAGGCGAAGACGGTCTTGGCGAAGGAGTCAGGCCTCATAACGTCAACACGCGCGACTGTTGAGGTCGCACTTGTGTGGGCACAGCCGGAAAGCTCCCAAAAAACATCCCCAACCCCTCAGTGATAACAAAATCAAAACATAGGACCATGGTTCTGGAATTATGTGCCCTGGATCTATCGCGACAAAGCGCTGCTTCCGTTACTTTCACCGCAGTACTCCAGTGTCACGCGATAAAGCATACTAAAAGTTGGAAGGGGCTACTGCTGTCGCGGGTCACAACGCACCTGGTTCATTAATTAAACACGCACGTACGGGCCGTATATTTACGAGTACTGATGTGATTGCCGACATCTAAAAACTTAACCGACACTCATTCAGAGTTCTTGCGGACGTTGCTGCGGCCCTGAAAAACAATAAATGAATATGTAAGCCAGCTTTCTTTTGTCGCAAGCTAATTTCTATGCTTTCTGGTGATACGAATTTCGGATGATACGAATATTTTTGGTGGTCCCCTGAGATTCATATCACCTAGGTTTCACTGTATAAGCCCAGACATTAAACACAGATCTTGCATGTGATTTGCAATTCGACAAGTTATTGTGAAAGCATCCGCGAATTTGCACCGTAAGGATTAAGTGTGGCGGGTACATTAAACTCGGCGGTGCTCGATAACAAGTTCAGATCGACTGCGGAACTTTTTGGTGCCTCCGTTTAACATTCAGGCTATAGAGATGAGTCTCGCTTTAGCGTGCTGAAATTGCGTATAACTAAAGTGTTTGTGTGTGTGTGTGTGTGTGTTTGTGTGTGTGTGTTTGTGTGTGTGTGTGTGTGTGTGTGTGAGTGTTTGTGTGTGTGTGTGTGTGTGTGTGTGTGTGTGTGTGTGTGTGTGTGTGTGTGTGTGTGTGTGTGTGTGTGTGTGTGTGTGTGTGTGTGTGTGTGTGTGTGTGTGTGTGTGTGTGTGTGTGTGTGTGTGTGTGTGTGTGTGTGTGTGTGTGTGTGTGTGTGTGTGTGTGTGTGTGTGTGTGTGTGTGTGTGTGTGTGTGTGTGTGTGTGTGTGTGTGTGTGTGTGTGTGTGTGTGTGTTTTCCATTGGCGATGAGTGTACAATGTGTCACTATCGCTGTACTGCAGCTTTATGTTTTTTATTGAAATATAAAATAAGTGAAACAGTTCTTGTCACCATTGATTGGTGAACGCTGGCCATTTCCACTTGGTTGTTAGGAATCAAGGAGATTGCATCGAAAAAATATATCTCTTAACCGCAGATTAACAGAAGGTCCAATTAGGATTTTGTCTTTACATTCTCTCAAAGTGCTAGGCGTCCACCAAGCTCTTTTCGCGTTTCCATTTCTTGCCTTACCATTGCGAAAGATCATACCCCTTGAGCAAGTGACGACATAAGAAACGTCGTGCCTTTTTTAATAGACATGATTTTTACAGACAGCGTACGCACAAGCTGTATCATCCCCCCAGCCAATAGCTAATGTAGAATAGCTTTATGAAACTGTCAATACCACATTAAAACAGAAAAAGGGGAGAACAAATATAATACACAAAATACGTGACGTGCATAATCGATAGTAAGCAAATAACCCTACCTGACATGAGCCTGAATACGCTTAGCTCTAAATAAAATGATAACGTCAAACCAAGCACCTCACAATAGCTGCATTTTGGGACGTCAAAAAAATATATATCCAAATTTTAACTTGTCAAAGCAATAACCAACCAATTCAGGAAGCGCAAGAGCATTGTTTGACTGTAACAATATTGTGTTTCACATTTCGATACCTGGTTTACATTTCATAGATTCCGCTCGTGAACTCCTTGTCTCGTTTTCGTATTAAAATATTCCGTATTGCATCCGAATAATTTCGTTTCTTTCCGTCAGATTAATTCGCAAGCGCATAGAAAGCACGTAAATACCTAGTAGAACTCCACTGATACGTTCTTGAAGGGACCCGATAAACGCCGGTAAACGCAACAGACGAAAATGGGCAATATATATATATATATATATATATATATATATATATATATATATATATATATATAATGGTCAGGCAAGAAATGGAAACGCGAAAAGAGCTTGGTGGACGCCTAGCACTTTGAGAGAATGTAAAGGCAAAATCTTAATTGGACCTTCTGTTAATCTGCGGTTAAGAGATATAATTTTTTCGATGCAATCTCCTTGATTCCTAACAACCAAGTGGAAATGGGCAGCGGTCACCAATCAATGGTGACAAGAACTCGTTCACTTATATATATATATATATATATATATATATATATATATATATATATATATATATATATATATATATATATGATTGAAGAAAAGGATGCACGTACGAAATGTTTTATTAACGTTTCGGCTGGTGGACCAGCCTTCGTCAGAATGAAGGGAGTACATCTTGAAGGCACTATTTATATGGGTGTAGTAACACACTCTTGCGCAGTACACTACAATAAGACCCACTGCGCATTGAGGATAACGTGATAGAGGCACTTCGTGAAACAAAAATAAACAATACTGTGAATAGCAATAAAAATACAAATATCGTCCAACACAAGAAACCGCGTCACTGGCCAGTGAGATACCGCGACACATAAACACAGCACTCTACATCAGATACATTGGCGCTTGGGGAAGGCCTACAGAGGAAAAAACGAGAGCAATCTATGATGCAATAAAAAAAAACATTTCCGGACAGCATGAACGCAGAAACAAACACGAGCGCATTTGTACCAGCATGGAGGCATGCGCTGTATGCTACGCAAGCACGCCCGCCAGATTTCCCGCATTTTCGTTTAAACCTCTGGAAACCGTGTCGAACTTGTGAATTAAAAATGACTCTCGCACTTCGCGCTTATAATGTGACGTGAATCCGGATTCTAAAATGGTCGCCCTAAATGATTCAAATGTATGTCCGGTGGTGGCAGCGTGTTTAGATATCGGCAAATGAAGCATAGAGTGTATATGCGCCTTATGATTATTGAAGCGGTACCAAAATGCATTTGCGGTTTGGCCGATATACTGCAACTTACAGATAGAGCACTCCAGTAAGTAAATGACGTTTTCTGTCTCGCATGTGAAATCGCCACGAATGTTCAAGTAAAAGTCATTAGCAGTGCTTTTAGCCACGGCGGTGGTCATCATCTGAATGCATACTTTGCATCGAGGTTTGCCACAGGGATGACAACCCTCGTGTGGAACATGGTTGTGCCTGACTTTGGAAGACGTGAGAATGTCCTGCAAATTTCTACCACGCCGATACACGGCACGGGGTGGTTCTGGAAAAACTTTCTTGAGGTGCTCGCTTTGAGTCAGCATGTTGTAATGCTTCCTCAGAATAGATGCTACATTAGGCGCAGACGCACTATGCGTGAGCACAAGGTTAGCATTACTGGGGCTAGGGGGGGCGTTTTACTACGTCTACAAGGGCTTTGCGGTCAAGCTTATCTGCGCGTGCCACTGCGTCGTCGATTATCTGAGCGGGGTATCTCTGCTTTAAAAGTGCTACACGTAGTCTATCGCAGCTAGCGCTGAAGTCTGTTTGCTTTGAGCAAATGCGTTTAAAACGGACAGCTTGACTGTATGGGATGCTTGATTTACAGTGTTTGACGTGACTGCTATGGAAATGAAGATATTGCTGTCGGTCAGTCGGCTTCTGATAAAGCTTGGTAGATAAGTTACCATCGCTCAGGCTTATAGCGACATCCAGAAAGTTAATAGCTTCCGCTGAGTAGGCGTGCGTGAAGGATATGAAAGGGTGAACGTTATTGAAATCTGATATGAATGCGAGGAGTTGGGATTCACCGTGAGGCCAAATAAAGAAGATGTCGTCAATGAATCTTTTGTAGCATAGCGGTTTTAAACTGCGACTGCGTAAAAATTGCTCTTCAAGCCGTCCCATAAAAATGTTTGCATAGTTTGGTCCAATCTTAGTTCCCATTGAGGTACCGCTAACCTGCACATAGTGGGCTTCGTTAAACTCGAAATTGTTCAGCTGAAGAATCATTTGAAGGAGTGTCGCTATGGTAGTGCTGTCTACTAGCTTGTCACCAGGAAACTGGTCATACGATTCAACAACCGCCGTGATGCCGTCCGAATGAGGGATGTTAGTGTAGAGTGACGATACATCCAGTGTCACAAGAAAAGAACCATTAGGAACGCTAATGTCACTGATCCCTGACAAAAAGTGGTTGGTGTCCCTCACAAAAGACTGAAATGTAGCCGGAATGTTACGAATTAGTGAGTCGACGTAACAGGACAACCTCCATGCATAACAATAATAATATGTGGGGTTTTACGTCCCAAAACCACCATATGATTATGAGAGACGCCGTAGTGGAGGGCTCCGGAAATTTTGACCATCTGGTGTTCTTTAACGTGCACTGACATCGCACAGTACACGGGCCTCTACCATTTCGCCTGCATCGAAATGCGACCGCCGCGGCCGGGATCGAACCCGCGACCTTCGGGTCAGCAGCCGAGCACCCTAGCCACTAAAACCTCGATGCAAATTATGCATTCAGATGATGACCACCACCGTGGCTAAAAGCACTGCTAATGACTTTTACTTGAACATTCGTGGCGATTTCACATGCGAGACAGAAAACGTCATTTACTTACTGGAGTGCTCTATCTGTCAGTTGCAGTATATCGGCCAAACCGCAAATGCATTTCGGTACCGCTTCAATAATCATAAGGCGCATATACACTCTATGCTTCATTTGCCGATATCTAAACACGCTGCCACCACCGGACATACATTTGAATCATTTAGGGCGACCATTTTAGAATCCGGATTCACGTCACATTATAAGCGCGAAGTGCGAGAGTCATTTTTAATTCACAAGTTCGACACGGTTTCCAGAGGTTTAAACGAAAATGCGGGAAAGCTGGCGGGCGTGCTTGCGTAGCATACAGTGCATGCCTCCATGCTGGTACAAATGCGCTCGTGTTTGTTTCTGCGTTCATGCTGTCGGGAATTTTTTTTTATTGCATCATAGATTGCTCTCGTTTTTTCCTCTGTAGGCCTTCCCCAAGCGCCAATGTATCTGATGTAGAGTGCTTTGTTTATGTGTCGCGGTATCTCACTGGCCAGTGACGCAGTTTCTTGTGTTGAACGATATTTGTATTTTTATTGCTATTCACAGTATTGTTTATTTTTGTTTCACGAAGTGCCTCTATCACGTTATTCTCAATGCGCAGTGGGTCTTATTGTAGTGTACTGCGCAAGAGTGTGTTACTACACCCATATAAATAGTGCCTTCAAGATGTACTCCCTTCATTCTGACGAAGGCTGGTCCACCAGCCGAAACGTTAATAAAACATTTCGTACGTGCATCCTTTTCTTCAATCATATTCCGAGCCGGAACCATCGATCTTCCAACCCAAAATACTATATATATATATATATATATATATATATATACAGGGTTTTTTTTAAGCAATACAGATGTTTCCTTTAAAAAGTATAATAGTTAGGCACTTGTCGTCTTCGCAGCTCATTTCTAGGCCGAGGCGGAAGATTTTACCACTAATTAGATCACACAGAAATTGCTAATTAACAAAAATAATTTAATTAACTTTTTAATTACCAATTTTAGGGTAATTGTTTATATGGCGAAGTTGTTCTACGTCACAGCTTATGGCGAGCCCAATTTTTTAAAATCGAAAATATCGCGTGTAGTTTGAGAGATCCATCGTCGTATTCCGGCTTGACGCAGCACGTGGCGCGCCCGGTGCGTCGAAACTGACGCACTGGGCGCGTCAGTTTCGACGCACCGGCGCGTCCGGTGCGTCAGTTTCGGTATCTACCGCACCGCGGTCTGGAAATTCGACGATGGATCTCTCAAACTACACGCGATATTTTCAATTTTCAAAAAATTGGGCTCGCCATAAACTGTGACGTAGAACAACTTCCCCATATAAACAATTGCCCTAAAATTGATAATTAAAAATTAATTAAATTATTTTTGTTAATTAGCAATTTCTGAGTGATCTAATTAGTGGTAAAATCTTTCCGCGTCGGCCTAGAAATTGGCTGCGAAGGCGACAAGTGCCTAACTATTATAGTTTTTTTAAGGAAAAATCTGTATTGCTTAAAAAAAACACCCTGTATATATATATATATATATATATATATATATATACATTTGTGGCTCATAACCTTATTTCTATGTTTACGCTTCAGAAACCGGCAGGCCTGGCCGGAAAGCGCAGCGCAGTCACAGCGAAAGCTGTTAGATGGACATTTAAAACTCTCTTAGAGCTACCAATACAAGTACGCTTGCAGGGTACGCTCTACGCCATAAATCATAATTTTTGTGAAGTTCCGAAGCACCGACTTTGCGAATACTCGTCATTCTGCGGAGAAGCGAGGTACCGAACAAGCATTTGTAAGGCATTGTGTGAACTTTGTTGATGCGTGTGCTGATGGCGATGAATAAGTATGTCTGAGCCGTTTGTACTCGGTTGGACGCATTCAACGAACCACTGGTTACGCAATTCGTATTGTGTGACGCCCGGTGGCATAATTCACATTGTGTGATGCCTCGTTGTATTATTTTTTTTACTCACCACACCACTGTTGTTATTTCACTCAGTGCAGTCGACCCACCCCAGCAGCACACTAGTGCTGTTGTTACAGGCAACAAGGACGGCGAGGCGTATATATCCCGGTTACAATGCGATGCATGAGCGCGAAATCACAAGTCACCTCAAAAACCTCGATAACAGATCAGATTGCCACGTCTAAAACTGCTAATCGATCGCCGCCACGGCCAGAATCCGGAAAGCATAACTGTACAGTGGCGACCCGCCCCTCCACTTATCATGTGTGCAAGGCGCCAAATCATTGTATAAAACTCAGCGGCAGGCAATGCGAGCTTTTGAGGATTCTGGGGGCCGGGGAGGCATTCCAAGAGCTGTTTACTTCACATCAAGACCGCCGTTGGAGACTACATTGAGCAAAATTTGCTTCTTTGCGACAAGGTCCAGCAACGAAAATTTCAGCTGGGCCCCATGTATAATTTAGCGCAGTATTGGCGCATATATTAGGCATTGTTCTCATCAGCTGCACATAAACTACACTGTGTTCAATGTTTCCTGTCATCAGGCTGGTGCCAATAGAGGCACGGCAATACGAGGCGGGGAATGCGTGTGTAAGGTCTGGCGCCGCTGGCACCCCAAAAGCACGGCTTCCAAGGAACCAGCTCCCGGGAGCCGAGGGTCAAACCGCAGTGTAAGGTCTGGCGTCGCGGGCAAGGGGGGGGGACGAGTGTGTCTTCGCCCGAAAGCACGGCTTCCAAGGAACCAGCTCCCGGGAGCCGAGGGTCAAACCGCAGCGACGCTCGGTTCGAGCACAAGAGACGTTTTAACGACCAACGCGGTGGCCTCCGGCCAGCGGGGTTCCGGGAAGCGGCGTGAAAGCGTCCAGTGTGTTGACAGCTATATATCTCGGATGGAACCCGCGAAGCGGCTGTCAATTAAGACGGTATGCCAACACGTGGTGATGGCACGGGCCCGCTAGCCGACCGGCCGCACAGAGTAACTTGATCAGGGTAGCTGAAAGGCGCCACCATCCTGCGTTTTGGGCCACTTGGAATGTCCCTCGTCGGACGTTCCTTTCGTCTCTCTTCTTTCGGACCGGGGCTCAAATGCTGCAGAAAGAGAGAGAGAGGCGGGAGGACGCCGGCAGGCGAACTTACAGTCGGCCCAATAAGCGGACTGAGTGTTTTTGATTTGCCGTGAGGAGAACGGGGAGGAGCAACCAAGGTGTTAAAACCTGGCTCCCGCTCCTCACGGGGGTGCTGGTCGCAGGAGCGGTGCTATGCACTATCGGCTCTGCCGAGTTATGTCGCGACAGTTCCCGATGTAAATAGTTGCCTTATATTCTTGTACATATCTTGTTTATAAAGTCAAGTTGTTGTAAAGAGAACGACTGGTCCCTATCCTTTGGAAGCGGCGACAGTCACGACGAGGCAACAAGGCATCGACCACCAACCTTCCACTCCCCTCTGAATTGCCAGCGGCTAAGCAGCTGAAAGAGCTCTGCTCGGGAGAAGAGAGGGAGTGGGGAGAAGGTTGCGTTTACTGCGTGCTAATAAGGAATGGCGAAGTTGCGTTTCTGTTGGCAAACGCATGACCAGCGCTCTGTTGACGTCACCGCGCACATGAAGGCTCCCAGTCACCTGTCATGCATGATAATTTTACACCCAAGTTTGTAGTTGTCATGCGCAACTCGGGTTCTCGTGTGAAGTTGAAAACAAAGCAGAGGTCATCAACAAAATGATATAATATATAAAAATAATTGTTGGGATTTTACGTCCTAACCCCACGATGTGATTATGAGGGATGCCGTAGCGGCGGACTCCAGAAAATTTGACCATCTGCTGTTTTTTAACGTGCACCTATACCTAAGTACACGTATCCATAGTACTACGCCTCAATTGAAATGCGGCCGCCGCGGCCGGGATTCGTTGGCGCGACCTTCGGGTTAGCAGTCGCGCACCATAACCACTAGGCCATCCTGGCGGGGACCCCAATAAAATGAAGCGGGGTTGTTCCTCTTCCACCCCATTTCACTACCGAACGCCCGACTGCTATGACGTAAGTTCCGGTAATCAAATTCTGTCGGCGTCTTCAAGGAGAAACTAGTTTAACGTTTAATGTTACTACTGACTTGCTGGTTGCTATTTCCCAAAATTATTCTGCATCCAGCATAACTTGTCTATTCCACATAATCTACAGGGTGGTGTCAAGAAATGTGTGCAATGTACTCAAAAACCAGCGAAATGCCATATTTATTGAATGCCTTTAAAATTATTTCTTCGGTAGCTGCAGGCTTCACAAGATGGCTAAAACATTATTTGAGGCATTAATTAAGAAAGATAGAATACGTAACAATTCCATTAGCGGAGTTGAGTGGTTATGTCGAATGGGAGAATTGAAGTTCTTCACGCGATACCCCCCCACCGCTCTTTTGTGATATAGAAAAAGTGGTCCCTAGTAATTATTGGGACATAATGCAGTTATTTGAAATTGAATGGCAAAAGCGAAACCGAAGCATCGACGAGCGCAACAAGCAGACGATCAAAATGACGTCACTGTTCAAAACAAAGATTATAGAGGGGTAGTGCTTCCTCGTTTGTTAAGTATGTGCACCATGCGTGCTATAACTGCAAGCGCAGCCCACACACCCACTCAATGAAGTCGGTTGATGGTTGATATAACGAAGATAATTGATTCTGGAAGCCTCACTATTAATATGGCTGTTGCGTATTTCTCCGTTTCGGTTTCGGTTTCACCGCTGAATTTGGGAGAACTTCATTTCTTCGGAATTACTTCTTGAGCCCTTTTTCCGCAATCTAAAGTACGCACTGGGCTCATCGCATGAAGGACTTCAGTTCTCCCATTTGGCCAACCTCCTAACATCATAAATTAAAAAGGTTATTAATGTAACTTTCTTAATTGATGTCTCTAAAGATTTTTCTAGCTATCTTCAGATGCCTGCGGCTCCAAGAGACTTCTCTGTTTAGCTGAAACAGTCTCACTATGATTTCCAGTTGTCTAGTGTTTCTGTGCACGACGTACCTTTCAATACCTTTCTCTCTCTCCCTATTTCTTGCTTCCTCTTTCTTCTAGATTTCCTCTCTCCGTCTCCTTCTCTCTCTCGTCCTTTCTTTCCCTGTACTTCTCTCTTTCTTTCTTGCTCTCTGTTTTCTCTGTCTCTTTCTAGTATCTGTCTCTTTCTATTTCTTTCTCTCCGTCTACTTCTTACAACGTATTTCTATGTTTTTATGTCTTTATTTCCGTTATTTATCTCTAGGACTCTCTTTCTCTTCTGTTCTAGCTCTATCTATGCCTCTCGCTCTCTTTCTTATTCTCTCTTGACCTCGCTCTCTTGCCAATCCGTGATATTACATGACACGCCGGGCAAATCACGCACTCGTTGTCAGACCGACGAAGAAGATTAAGAAGAGGAGGAAGACAGCGCTTGCCGGCCGAGGTATTGCGCTCACGATGATGATACAGTTTTAAACGGCGGACGGAAATTCGCCACGCCAAGAAATTTCGCTGCGCAAGAAGTGCTTCACTAGTAGACCAACTTCGGGCTGTCGAGGAGGCCCGCGAAGCGACGGAGAGCTTCGGGCTTTCTGTCGCGACGTGGGAGGTCGCCTCTACACCCGGCGCCTAGCCGAGTGTCCTTCAGGACCCCTTTTCGGGCAATAAAGCTTCACCACCACCACCACCAAGCAAGCGCCATTACGTTCGTATTAAGGCGAAAGCCTTTAATGTCTCATGCTCACGTCCGTCCGGCGTCCGTCCATCCGTCCGTGTCCATCCGTCCGTCCACACGTGTCCGTTCGTCCGTGTCTGTCCGTCCGTCCGTGTCCACGTCTGCCCCTGGCATCTCAACGTCACGCCCACCAGCCGCCGCTCTATCGTCGTCGCCAGCCAGCCCACGTCAACTCGACCGGTCAAGCATCTGTGTTTTGGTCAGACTGAACTCGGGTTCTTCTCCGCTCGGCCGCTCAGCCGCGTTAGAGCTAGACTATCTAGTTTAGATCATTGAAATTACGTTTTGGTTGTAATTAGGAGTGGTTTACCGTGTGCAATGAACTTCTTACTGAGTGTAATTTTGTATACATATTGTCACGACGTCAAAGCACAGGTCTTGACGCAGCAGAGATCGAGATAACCGAAGCAGGTCGGTCTCTTTAATAGAACGCCCAAAAACGAGTTCTTCTTCTTCCTTTCTACTGCCCTACATGGCACATGCATAATGTATCATCGTCTTTCTTGCCGCAAGCACGTGACATTTGCCTCCCTCCGAAAAAAGGCATCGTCCCGATGCGCAACTTAGGCGCTCTACCTGGCGTATGGATTGGTCGCACTCACACGGTAACCGGGAACTAACTGGATAAATACGGTTTCATCCGCATGACGTGCACGACTTCGCTTGAATGCTTTCGCCGCTTAGAACTACAGTCACTGTCGGGAACAACCTCGTAGTTCACGTCGTTCAAGCGTCGGGTGACTCTGTATGGGCCGAAGTACCGCCTTAGCAGTTTTTCAGACAGTCCACGTCGGCGTATTGGAATCCAGACCCATACCTTGTAGCCTGGTGTGTAGCTAATGAACTTGTGTCGTGGGTCGTACCGTTGTGCATCTTGATGTTGCTGATGACAGATGCGCACGCGCGCGAGCTGTCTTGCTTCCTCGGCGCGCTGAGTGAATTCTTCGGCGTCTATATGGACGTCGTCACACTCGTGCGGCAACATGGCGTCCAGCGTTGTCGTGACTTCGCGACCATGGACCAAACTGAACGGTGTCATTCCAGTGTTTTCTTGTCGAGCGGTATTGTAAGCAAAGGTCACGTAAGGCAATATCTGATCCCAGTTTCTATGTTCCGTGTCGACGTACATGCAGAGCATGTCTGTGAGGGTCTTATTGAGGCGCTCCGTTAGTCCGTTTGTCTGCGGATGGTATGCAGTTGTTCTCCGGTGAGCTGTACCGCTGAGTCTGAGAACCGACTCCAAAAGTTCTGCGGTGAAGGCAGTTCCTCTGTCTGTGATCACTGCTGTTGGAGCGCCATGCCGAAGAACGATGTTTTCAATGAAGAACTGAGCGGCTTCTGCTGCTGTACCGCGCTGCATAGCTTTAGTCTCCGCATAACGAGAGAGGTAATCGGTCGCCACAATAAACCATCTGTTCCCTGTGGTAGAAGTTGGGAATGGGCCCAGGAAATCCATCCCAATCTGGGCGAACGGCTTTGCTGGCGCTTCGACAGGATGTAAGAGACCGGCTGGCTTGCCGGGGGGCACTTTGCGTCTTTGGCAGTCGGTGCAAGTTTGCACGTGATGTTTAACAGCAGCAGGTAGCTTTGGCCAGTAGTACTTGCATCGCAGTCGGCACAATGTCCGGGTGTAGCCTAGATGACCAGAAGTGGGTTCATCATGGCACGCTTCAATAATTTCTTTTCGAAGCGATGCAGGCACAACGAGCAAGTGCGTGCTGCCGGTTGGAGAGAAGTTTTTCTTGTAGAGAACATCGTTCCGCAAGCAAAAAGATGGCAGTCCTCTAGCAAATAACCGCGGGACGTCTTTACGTCGTCCGTCTAAGTAATCAATGAGTGGTGACAGCTCAGGGTCACTGCGCTGCTCTTGTGCAATAGTGGCCGTGTTGACAACTCCCAAGAATGCAGCGTCGATGTTCTCGTCATCAGGAGCGGCAGGCTCGACTGGCGACCGTGAGAGACAGTCGGCGTCGGTATGCCTCTTCCCGGATTTATAGATGATGGTCATGTGGAACTCTTGAAGTCTAAGACTCCAGCGCGCCAAACGGCCAGATGGGTCTTTCAGGTTGGTGAGCCAGCACAGAGAGTGATGATCGCTGACAACCTTGAATGAGCGGCCGTACAAATATGGACGAAATTTGATAACCGCCCATACCACGGCGAGGCACTCCTTCTCGGTGGTCGAGTAGTTCTCCTCCGTGCGAGAGAGAGTTCTGCTGGCGTAGGCTATTACTTTTTCACAGCCGTCTTGCCACTGCACCAGAACGGCACCCAGACCCACATTGCTGGCGTCAGTGTGAAGTGCTGTAGGGGCTTCCTGGTCGAAGTGCGCAAGAACTGGGGGGTGTTTGCAGGCGTTGACGTAGTTCATTAAATGCCATTTGCTCCTGTTCACCCCAAAGGAAGGGAACGTCCTCACGTGTGAGCCGTGTCAATGGCGCCGCAATAGACGAAAAGTCCTCGATGAATCGTCGGTAATAGGCGCACAGCCCTAAGAAGCGCCTCACGGCCTTTTTGTCACGTGGTGCAGGAAACTTGGTTACGGCGTCTATTTTGGCCGGGTCAGGTCGAACACCCTCGTGACTGACGACGTGGCCTAGGAAGCTGAGTTCGTTGAAGCCGAAATGGCATTTTTCCGGCTTTAAAGTAAGGCCGGCCGAACGTATGGCTTGGAAGACAGTGAATAAACGGCTTAGATGTTCCTCAAATGTTGCTGAGAATACAATAACATCGTCTAGATAGACCAAGCATGTTTGCCACTTCAGGCCTGATAGCACGGTGTCCATTAGACGCTGAAAAGTGGCTGGCGCCGAGCACAACCCAAAAGGAAGCACCTTAAATTCGTAAAAGCCGTCGGGCGTGACGAAGGCAGTTTTTTCGCGATCTCTCGCGTCGACCTCTATCTGCCAGTAGCCGCTTCGTAGGTCCATGGATGAGAAATAGCGCGCATGACGCAGCCTATCGAGGGAATCGTCTATGCGAGGCAGTGGATAGACGTCTTTCTTGGTCACTTGGTTCAACTTGCGATAATCTATGCAGAAGCGCAAGCTGCCGTCTTTTTTCTTGACCAAAACCACGGGGGGACGCCCAAGGACTTTTCGAAGGTTGTATGACGTCATCCTCGAGCATCTTCTGTACTTGCTTCTGAATCTCCTCGCGTTCTTTCGGAGCCACACGGTAGGGATTTTGCCGAATCGGTCGCGTGTTGTCTTCAGTAATGATTCGGTGCTTTGTCAACGGTGTTTGCTGCACCTTTGACGTACACGAAAAGCAGTCTTCGAATTGGTGTATCAGTTCAAGCAGGCGCTTCCTATCAGAGAGCGGCAGTGTGGAGCAGATGTCTACCGACAAAGGTGTCGAAGCAGGGACAGTCGCGTCGTCCGGTTGTAAAGCAAAACAATGCCCGGCTTGGTCTACATCGTCGTAGTAGGCAATTGCGGTGCCCTTCTGGATTTGACGGCGCTCGTTGCTGAAGTTTGTGAGGAGCACTTCTGCCTGTCCATTAGTCAGCGCAAGGATGCCTCTCGCGATGGAAATGCCTTGCGTAAGCAAAAGTGCAACTATGTGCTCCGCTATCACATCCTTATGGTATGGCCACCCACATGACACCGACACAAGGCAGCAGGATCTCGGTGGGAGCGTCACATCATCGGCTACTCGCAAACGCCTGTGTGGTTCGTCACTGCTGGTGTCGACATATGGACGTGTGCAAAACGTCACCATACGTTCAGGAATATTGATAACAGCGCCATGATCTTGAAGAAAATCCATGCCCAAATTGAGCTCTTTACAGCACTCTGGCAACACGACAAAAGTGGCGACGAAGCTGGAATCACCGATGCGAAGTCGAGCGGTGCATTTACCCGTGGGAGTCATCAGCTGACCACCAGCACTCCTTATGTGCGGCCCTGTCCACGGTGTCTTGACCTTCCTAAGGCGGTCGGCGAGCTCTTGTCGCATGATCGAGAAGTCGGCGCCTGTGTCAATCAGTGCTGTCACGTGATGTCCGTCTAGGAGAACTCCAAGATCGGCACGTACAGCTCCATCGGCATTAGTATTCGTCGTCGTATTCGTCGCCGTATTCGTCGTCGCAGTCGTCGTCGCAGTCGTCGTCGCAGTCGTCGTCGCAGTCGTCGTCATATCTTCTTGCGGCGGTAGGGGGGGACTTTTCGGCGTGTCGACAATTGGCAACCTTGCCCCCGGAGGTCGCAGCCGTTAGTTTCCCCGGCGCGGGCTAAACGAACGGCCTCTGGTGACGTCAGCGTAGCTCTGATGGTTTGGGGAAGTGGGGCGCGCCGGTGATGGAGATCGCCAGCGACGAGGTGGGGTTGCTTGGCCGGTCGACAGGTGATCGGCGTCGTGGGCGTGACGGTCTTCAAAACGGAAGGAAGCGGGAGGAGAAAAATTGCCGAACCGGGAATCACCATGATGGCAATAGCGGGCAATGTGGCCTGGTTCCCCGCAGCGGAAGCAAATAGGTCGACGATCGGCCGTGCGCCACAAGTCAGTTCGGCGAACTGGTGCTCGTCTCACAGAATCCCGTTGCCACCAAGGCACGGCAGCGGGTCGTGGCTGGAAGGGTGTCGGCTCAAATGATGGTGGAGGACGACGGACCACATCAGCATAGCTCGCTGGAGGTGGCTCAGGACATGGCGCGGATGATGTAAATGCTTGCCTCAACTCCTGGCGGACGATTTCGGCAACAGAAGCGACCGGCGGCTCGGTGGGAGGAACGCTGAGGGCCCGAAGTTCCTCACGCAGTATTTCCCTGATCAGTTGTCGCAGGGAACTTTCGCAGACGGTAGTGTTCTGAGCTACTGCACTTGCTGCCGTGTGGTTCGGCAGGCGGTCAAAGTGGCGGCATCGTTGTTGCAGTGCGCGCTCGATGACAGTGGCCTCTCTTATAAATTCATCCACTGTGGTGGCCGGATTTCGTACGAGGCCCGCGAACAGTGGTTCCTTAACGCCCCGCATGAGGTGACGCACCTTCTTTGCCTCGGGCATGTCAGGGTCAGCTCGTCGAAACAGACGGATCATATCCTCTGCGTACATGGCGACTGTTTCGTTGGGCTTTTGCACGCGAGCTTCAATCAGTTGATGCGCGCGATCCCGTCGGTCCGAGCTCAGGAAAGTGTCGAGCAGCTTGCGACCGAAATTGTCCCAAGTTTGGAAAGTAGCCTCGCGGTTCTCGTACCACGTGCGAGCGCTATTTTCCAGTGCGAAATAGGCGCGGCCAAGTTTCTGTTGCTCGCTCCAGTGATTGGCTACAGCGACCCGTTCGAACTGTTCGAGCCAGTCCTCGACATCCTCATACTCTTCCCCACGGAAAATTTCCGGAACGCGAGGATGTTCAAGAGTCACCTGCGAGGGAACAGGTGCCTGCGATGGAAGGGGAACCGTGGATGTGGTAGGAGCTGCCATGCTGGTAAAAGGAGGAATAGGTGCGGACTCCGGACTTAGGCCTAGTAGGCGCCGGCTGAAGCGGTGCACAGGAGTCGTGACGAGGGGCTCAAGCTCCGGACTGGGTGAACGGGTCCGAGCAAGGTTGTCCTGCATCAGGTTGTAGGCTCCAGCACCTCCACCAGTGTCACGACGTCAAAGCAGAGGTCTTGACGCAGCAGAGATCGAGATAACCGAAGCAGGTCGGTCTCTTTAATAGAACGCCCAAAAACGAGTTCTTCTTCTTCTTCCTTTCTACTGCCCTACATGGCACATGCATAATGTATCATCGTCTTTCTTGCCGCAAGCACGTGACAATATATAGTTCTCACTTTAATTCTTGATTAAATGTTTCGTGTGTTGGTTTGTTAAACCAACTGCTTTGTCAATAAGACTCTCAGTGGCTCAGCCATAGAGGGCCGTTACGAACCAAAAGAAGAATTTGCATCACAACACCCAAGGTGCACGTCTGCTTCTTCTAGACGTCTCGTAGAAGTTTCATAGCTTTTAAGGTGAAAACCTTTAATGTCTCATGCTCACGTCCGTCCGTCCGACCGTCCGTCCATTCGTCCGTCCGTCCGTGCATCCGTTCGTCCATCCGTGTGTCCATCTGTACGACCGTCCGTGTCCGTCCGACCATGTCCGTCCGTCCGTGTCCGTCCATCCGTCCCTCCATCCGTCCGTCCGTCCGTCCGCCCGTCTGTCCGTGCCGTCCGTCCGTCCGAGCCCTGTCACGGAGCCACGTGGCCGCCGGGCTGCGCAAACGGACGCCGATCGCGTCGGACTCGACAGAGCTTGCGCTTTGCTTGCGTAGCGTCGCTGTGCCAAGCGTTTGGAATCATTCTGACCGATGCCGTCTCAATGGAGACACGCGTTCGCGGACCACACTTTGGAATTTACAAAGGGTCCGTCAATTTAAGCGCTGGAAAGCGGATGGCGTTTGCACGATGCGCAAAGCGCGAGAAAATACGAACGCATGCGAACGGATGAAGACTATAGTCTCGCGCCTCGGTGCGCCTCGCGGTAAGAAATTAAACAAGAAAACACGCACACATTCGGTTTGTGTGTTATCCCACTGAGAGTGTAAAAGGAAAAAAGCCGGCAGATACCACGCACTGTGGGAATCGATGTAATGCGAAGCAGCCAGAAAGGAGCAAATAATTTGCATGGCATGTTTTACATGTTAGGACCTGTCATTTATGTTCGTCATACAGTCACGTCGCGCAATACCAGTTTCGGTGTATAGCTAGCGAACTGGACGCAAGCGAACCATGAGCGTGGCATGTAAATGGCGTTGTATATGACATGCATGCCAAGATTTTCATGTTGCCACCTGCCACTTATGTTCATTATACAATCCTGTCACTCAATACCAAATTTGGTGTATATAAAGCTAACGAAACGGCCGCGAGCGCGCCATGAGCGTGGAATACAAGTCATGTCGGTCATGACATGTCATGATTTCCATATTACCACTTGTCCTTTATGTTCGTCATACAGTCATGTCAATCAATACCAAATTTGGTGTATCTCAAGCTAACGAAATGGCCGCGAGCGCGCCATGAGCGTGGCATGCAAGTCATGTCGCACATGACAAGTCATGATTTCCATATTACCACTGGTCATTTATGTTCGTCATAGTCATGTCACTTAGTACCAGACTTGGTGTATATCAAGCCAGCGAAACGGCCGCGAGTGTGCCATGAGCGTGGCATGCAAGTCATGTTGCACATGACAAGTCATGATTTCCATATTACCACCTGTCATTTATGTTCGCCGTACAGGCACGTCACTCAATCCCAAATTTGGTGTATATCAAGCTAACGAAACGGCCACGAGCGCGCCATGAGCGTGGCATGCAAATCATACTTTTCATGACAAGTTATTCATGATTTTCATGACTTGACCAGTCACTTATGTTCGTCATACGGTCATGTTATGCCATATTAAATTTGGTATAAATCACATTAACGATACGGCCATGAGAGCACAAAGTCGTAGGCGGATAGATAGATAGATAGATAGATAGATAGATAGATAGATAGATAGATAGATAGATAGATAGATAGATAGATAGATAGATAGATAGATAGATAGATAGATAGATAGATAGATAGATACGCTCAAAGTCGCCGAAGTTCGCTTAGAAATGCTTCGCATTTAAAAAGACACGGTATAGTCAGTAGAATGGCCACACGCTTTCGCCGTGGACACTTTGGAATGTACAAAGTGTCTTTCAATTTTTCTGTTGATGGCCTCGGCACGTGACGCTTGACCTATAGGCGTATGGAAAGAAATAGAACGTCAAGCAGTACGTTATGTTGGGCCAGTTGGTGCATCGTTACTTGAAAGACGTGGCGCAAGGTTACAACTGGCGTTCTTTCTGTCTCTTCTTGTCTCTTCTCAGTTGAAACCTTGCACCATGTCTTTGAAGTAACGTCAAGCAGCTATACAAAAGATGCACAGTGCCCAAACTGACACTTATTGTTGAAATACAAAAAAGACGCGTACCATCAAGGAAGAAAATGAAAGACGATGATAGGCGTCTTTTTGTATTTCAGTAAGTATGTACCAACTAGCCCAATAAAAAGTTTGAATAAGTGACACTTATTGCTCGCAAGTTGCTTTCGCAGCTGCGCGCACCGCTGTTTTTGGCGGCTGCAATTGGGTTGTTCGGTATTTCACAGAGAAAGCTGTTATGAGATCACAACAAGCGTGCCGTAGTCTTCCACCGCCGCCGGTGTCCGTGACCGCTGTCGCACGAAATAAGAAAAAAAAAAGGACGACCCTAGAAAAATTGTGCTGGAAGGAACGGAATTTCAACCTGGGTCCGCTCCGTCCCAGTCTAGTATTCTACCACTGAGCCATGTCGGTGCTCGAAATCCCTGCGCACAAAAGCCCTATGCAAGCGTTTTATCAGGAAGGAACCGCGTTAACTTGGGTAATATAACGTGCTAGAAGAGACAACGGGACAACCAGGCCTCACATAATGCGAATTGTGTAACCAGGCGTCACACAACACATATTGCATTACGAGTGGGTCGTTGAATGCTTCCAAACCATTACAAAGGGCTCAGCCATAATTCTTTATCGTCATCAGCCACGGAATCAACTGATGGAGTAGTGGGCACCTTGCAAACGTACTTGTATTATTAGACCCAAGAGAGAGCTTGCAACGGCTTTTTGAAATGGCGCTCTTCTAGCTTTCGCTGTCACTGTGATGTGCTTTCCGCGCAGGCCTGGTGTTGTTTTGTGAGGCGCTCCCCATTGTTTTTACTTTGGGAAGCTTTTAGGAACTCATCCTACATCAGGGCACATTTTTCGTGAAGCTAATGAAGACGACACCATAAACAGCATGCACACATCTAGGTCAGCTCAAGATTAGTTAAACCTATGAGGAAAGTAATCCAGACTGCCAAGGTGTGTATCTACGGCGCCAAGTTAACATGGGTATTTAAGGCTACGGGACTTTAAAATATGAGAAAGCTCCTGTTCACACCGCTCCCGCTTACAAGACGTCGTCTGAGCACCACTGCGCCGCGTTTGGATATGGAAAGAATCAGCGCAAGGGGAAGATATTAATCAGCACTGACTGTGAAGATCAAAACACGACGAGGGAGCTGTGCCGGTGTGGTGTTTTCAGATTGCACAAATTTCCACCCGCAACGAAAAACGCCGAGTTCCGCAGCCAGTGGATCATGGCAGTCAACAGGAGAAACTACGAGCCCAGTAAAAGTGTACGAGTAAGTACACTTACTGCGTGTATTCAAGCGTGACGCCAGCTATAATTTGCGTCCAATATGCCTGTAGTATGCGGCACCAAATCATTGCCATACTCTTCCGCAGTCGGCATGCCAATAATAGGAGATATTGCGACTCACGCGTGTATGCACACGCTGCGCACGTGTAGAACAAATGTAACGGCATACTATCGCGATGCAAAGAAACGTGAACAGCGGCAAGCGTGGCTTTCGACTCAGTCGAACTGTCGCTTGGAGAATCTGCGCTTTCAGCCGGCGTCACCGTATAGCACTCTAGAATCTTGCTCTGGCTGGCACTTTTGCATCGCGCGTGTTTTCCGAGTGCCAGACATGACTGGCAAATGATAAGAACATTCGACGCATGTGCGCAAGCCGGAGCAGGATTCTAGCGCTACGGTGAGGCCGGCTGAAAGCACATGTTTTGCTTAGCGATAGTCAAGGCATGTCGCCGCTCGACCGAGTCGAGACCACGCTTTACGCTGTTCGCGTTTCTTTCTATCGCGATAGTATGTACAGGATGAAGTTGCTTTCGCAGTCTGTAGTGCACATGCCGTAGACATTTCGGACTGTCGAGTAAGGTCTCCTCAACGTTTCACAAAAACCAGCGCAAATTACCAGGAGACGAAAAGCGTGAAACATACTTCGAGCCGGACTGAGTTAGGAATTTCGCGTTTGATTTGCGGAGCGTCTGCTAGCATTACAGTCCAGGGTGTTGCTTCGCCGCGCTTGCGACAGATGGCGCGATGCGCTGCCTAAATATAGAGTGCATCGATTGGCTCGTTAGCCTCCGCTCGGGGGCGCGCATCGAGGCACTCTACCTAAATATGGCGGTACACACTCATTTTGCTGTGTTCTGGTGCATACAAACAATTGCCCTCCCAGGCACTGTATGACGGCGGCGGGGAGAAACAAGCGAGACAATGGAGCCATTGCGCATTCATGGCTCGGAATGACCACGGCGCAGCGCCTGTTTTTTTTTCTTTTTTTTTTCTTTTTTTTAAATTTTTATTATTTTTATTATTTTTTCTTTATATATATATATACGTAGATTATGAAGATTCTGGCTTCGGTTGCCGTAGAACAATATAGGAAAAAATATATATACGCTTCTAAAAGCTGTTTATTGGTGACGTTTCGATCGGAGACCGATCTTCATCAAGACAAAATTTACCAGGCGTCGATGCGCTTTTATATCATCGCCGTGCCGAGAGAAAGAGGAAAAAAAGAGAGAGAGAGAGAAGAAGCGTACATACACCTGTACGACCACGTGCGCGTACTGCTACATACGCATAGCACCTGTACTTTGAAAAAAAAAATGGTGCAAAAATAAACGAGTGGCCAAAAAAGAGAGAGTGGTCACACGACCAGGTGCGCGTATTTCTACCACTCTCTCTTTTTTGGCCACTCGTTTATTTTTGCACCGTTTTTTTTTTCAAAGTACAGGTGCAATGCGTATGTAGCAGTACGCGCACGTGGTCGTACAGGTGTATGTACGCTTCTTCTCTCTCTCGCTCTTTTTTTCCTCTTTCTCTCGGCACGGCGATGATATAAAAGCGCATCGACGCCTGGTAAATTTTGTCTTGATGAAGATCGGTCTCCGATCGAAACGTCACCAATAAACAGTTTTTTAGAAGCGTATATATATTTTTCTTATATATATATATATATATATATATATATATATATATATATATATATATATATATATATATATATATATATATATATATACACGTGCGAGCGAGCGGACGGGAGAGGGGCGCAGGGAGGAGAGCGAACGGCGAGAGAAGGAGCGGCAAACACAGCACCTACCCTCTCCTACACTCTCTCCACACACGCGGGAGCTCCGCCGAGCTCCCGCGATGCGAGCGCCCTCACACACCCGAGCCTGCTCCTCCTCTCCACTCACTCTCCGCTATTCCGCCCGCACCACCTGCTCTGGTTGCTAGGGGCGAGGATAAGCGCGCGCGCCCGCAGCTGTTGCTATGGGAGAGGGAGTGAGAGCGGAGAGATGCGGACACCGACGCCTGACATAGCCCGACTAAGAAATGCATTCGCATTTAAAAGTAATCGAGAGGGCGGACGCGTGAGGGACAAGAAGCGAGGAGCGCACGATGGGAAAGAGAAAACGAACGCAGTACTTTTGCTGTTCCAGTGACTTACGCGCCGCGCATACCGCACTTTCCGTTGCCGCGAACTAAAGAATAGCCTTCGAGATTTGGGCTGCAAAGATGGCGTGTATGACGCAATCAGTCCTAATGTTGCTTCTAGCGTTCGCGAAAGTAAGGCCTTCGAGATTTTCCTTTGCTTTTCCCGTCGTATTCGCAACTCCATAAAACGCTCCGTGTGCTGAACACTGGTCGAAAAAACAAAGATGGCTATACGCCTAACAGGGCCAACGCGGCACTTTCACTTGGCGCTCTGCTGAAGTTTCTTGATTGTGGCGTCGGATCGCGTTGCTTCGTCGAAGGCGAAAGGGTGCTGTCCCCCGACCACCTCATTCTCATCGGCATAAAGGATTTCACAGGCGAAACAACGGAAATAGTTGTGCTGTGCGTGCAAACATGGAGCCTCTTCGGCGAAGCGCATCAGCTTTACTTCAAGTTTAACCTGTCCAGCGCCCGAGGTTGAAGAAGGCAACTGCTCATGTGCAGCGGGCCTCTCCGAAAGATGCAATGACTTGCGCGCTGCGTTGCTGAAGCGCACAAGTGGCAGGCCTTCACAGGGAACGTCGTCACAGTTTTCGAGGTAACTCCAGTAACTCTGCGCTGCGACTCGTGTTGCCGATTGCATGTATCAGTGGAGTGACATACCCATAGGGCCAATGGGGACGATTTTTCTGTTTCCGGCGATGGTGGCGGTGCCTGGTAGCCGCGGCACTTGACTGGATTGCTAAAATCAACATGAGGCGAGCCAATCCAAAAAGAAAAAAAACCGGCAGATCCCACGCACTGTGGGAATCGATGTAATGCGAAGCAGCCAGCAAGAAGCAAATCATGCTGTACATAATATGCATGTCATTATTTACATCTTAAGACCTGTCATTTCTGCTGGTCATAAAGTCACGTCGCGCAATACAAATTTTGGTGTATATCAAGCTAGCGAACTGGACGCAAGCGCACCATGAGCATGGCATGTAAATGGCATTGTAGATGACATGCATGCCAAGGTTTTCATGTTACCACCTGCCACTTATGTTCCCTTAATTTTTTACCTGGAATCGCAGCGAGACGCGAGACCAATCTACCCCCCGTTTCGCATGCGT
The DNA here is from genome assembly GCA_030522465.1 of Rhipicephalus appendiculatus. Taxonomy (NCBI): domain Eukaryota; kingdom Metazoa; phylum Arthropoda; class Arachnida; order Ixodida; family Ixodidae; genus Rhipicephalus; species Rhipicephalus appendiculatus. The sequence goes on along the minus strand of JALIZH010019514.1, from coordinate 60,791 downwards.
TCGTATTCTCGCGCTTTGCGCATCGTGCAGACGTCATCCGTGTTCCAGCGTTTAAATTGACGGACACTTTGTCAATTCCAAAGTGTGTTCCTCGAACGCCTGTGCCCACTTAGACGGGTCAGTCAGAATGGAACGTGATGCGCGCGTCTCCCTCCTTCCATGATTAGAGACGCTGAACACAGCGACGCTACGCAAGCAAAGCGCGAGTGCTGTAGAGTCCAACGCCACCGGCGTTCCGTTTGCGCGCCCCGGCACCCACCTGGCACCTTGCCAGGGCAAGGCTGGAGGGACGGACGGACGGACGGACGTGAGCATGAGACATTAAAGGCTTTCACCTTGAAAATTTGGTGTATACCAAGCTAGCGAAACGACCACGAGAGTGTCATGAGCGTGGCATGCAAGTCATGTTGTACATGACATGTCATGATTTCCATAATACCAATTTTCGTTTAGCTCGTCATACAATCGCGTCGCTCAATACCAAATTTGGTGTATATCAAGCTAGCGAAGCGGCCACGGAAGTACCATGAGCGTAGCATGCAAGTCATGTTGCACATGACATATGATGTTTTCCATATTACCACTTGTCATTATGCTCGTCATACAGTCACGCCACTCAATACCAAATTTGGTATATATCAAACTACCGAAACGGCCGCGAGCGTGCCATGAGCGTGGCATGCAAGTCATGTTGCACATGACATGTCATGATTTCCATATGACTACTTGGCATTTATGTTCGTCATACAGTCACGTCACGCAATACCAAATTTGGTGTATATCAAGCTAGCGAAACGGCCGTCAGCGCGCCATGAGCGTGGCATGTAAATCATGTTGTAGATGACATGCAGGTCATCATTTTCATATTACCACGTGTCAACTATGTTGGTCATGCAGAAATGTCTCATCGTACCAATTTTTGGATATATCAAATTAAGAAAACGGTCTCAGGAGCATTATGGCCATGGCGTGTAAATCATGCTTTTCACGACAAGTTATTCATGATTTTCATGATATGACCAGTCATTCATGTTTGTCATACAGTCATGTTATGCCATACCAATTTTGGTATATATCCCAATAACGATACGGCCAGGAGAGCACAAAGCCGTAGGCGGCTAGATAGATAGATAGATAGATACGCTCAAAGTCGCCGCAGTTCGCTAAAAAATGCTTCGCATTTAAAATCCAATATGGCCGCGCCCGTTACCGGTCGTACCGGTCACTTGCTTGGCTCGCGTTGCCGTCGGCCGCGCGGTCGCGACGTCGGTTCAAGCCTTTTGCGTTCTAATTGCTGCTGCACCGTCTCCCCCCCGTTATTGTCGATGTACGTACATGATGTGTGCATTTGTTTTTCTGTTTCGTTGTTGCCGCTGTGGTAGCGTGACGAATGGTGGCGAGCGGCGCCGTCGCGGCTGCTTAGCAGCCGCTTTCGGCGCTCGCTCGAGAAGCAAAAAGCGCAAATAATTTTCTTCACGTGACATTTTATTGAAGTAAACGTCAATAGCTGCACGCTTAGGCAATAGTAGGCCTATAGTATCAGTGATAACTACACAAAACTTTGAAATACTGCTGTGGTAAAACCTGAATACAGGAATGCGTAGATTGAGCACGCGTACAATATAAATAGGACTCAAAAATGCATAATACAAGCACAGTAGGGTAAGCAGAGAAAGGAACGCCACAGCGTAAATATGTGTACGCTCGTACGATTTGTACAGATTGAGAGTAATAGCATGAAGCGGAACATTTACATTTAAATACATCTTAATAAAACATGTTGCTGGAATGGTTGGTTCGTACTGTGCAAAAGGTAATGACGCAACGCAAACCGAATAAAAGAGGTACAGGAGAATTGCCTTTTATGTGCCTCTTCATTTTGTTTGCCCTGTGTTGCATCATTATCTTTTGCGCAGCATTAAAATACATGAGTGTGTACACAGAGGGTACCAGCCGAGAGTCCCAGCCTTTAACTCTTGTAGACGAGCCCATGGTGCATGAGTGGATTAATGGCATAATATGCTGCAATGCTACGGCATATTATATTGTAAAGGCACTGAGACAAATCAACCGTTCGGCTTGGCTATCCCTGGCCATGTTTTCCTCCAGGTGAATGTGTAACAGGCAGGCTCATGTGATTTGAACAGGATGTGTGTGATGCATTAATTTTTAAGTAATAAAGAGAGAAAAATGCAACAAAGGGTGATCAAGACTCAGTTGCCGCAGGTGACCTTTGAAAATTTGAGGGAACGTTGTGGCTGTAACTGGTGCACAATAGGAGTTATTATTGAAGTTTTAAATTGTGCATAACACTGACGGTAACCCAATATATGCATGAATATGAACAGCTTATGAGAAAAGTAAGCAGGATAAAGCACAAAATTGAAGTGCAACTTCAGTATTACTTTTCTCCCAGGTACCATGTTGCACCGACTCCAATGCTGGGAGATTTTGTGAGGAGTACTTAAATCGCAGTTGAGGAACGCTGAATAGTTTAATAATGTGCCACCCGCTAGAACTGCGTCTCATGTCATTCATTGGTTCGTGAAGTGAAACACCACAGTTTGCAATATTCATTTTGAAAAGCTAATAACGGAGTCACGCTAAACAAACAGTAGATTGCATAGTTTCAGGAAATATGGAAGCCTGCTTCTATTTCGCACTAACATACATGTCAGCCGATTCGCAGCTTCCGCACACACCCCTTTGGAATCGTTGCAGAGCTGAGCGCTTGATCTAGTGTATTTTTAATGCCTGGGAATTGCAGACACCATTGTTTTTTTTCCGAGGACCACTACATGACACAATTATCGTCACCAGATCGAGGCCTGCAAATTAAAAATAACGTTAAGCTTTTGAGTCCTGCTGAAAGCTTTTTGGATTTTGTGGGCCCTTGAATACATGCATGCTTCAACCTTCATTGCTTGCTGCGGTGGTCTAGTGGCTATGGTGCTCGAGTGCTGACCTGAAGGTTGCGAATTTTGAGTCCAAGTCGCGGCAGCCGCATTTAGATGGAGGCAGAATCTTTAGGCATATGCGATTAGATTTAGGTGCATGTTAAAGAATTTCAAGAGCTCAAAATTTCCGTAGCCTTCCACTATAATGTCTCTCATAATTATATTGTGGTTTTGGGATGTAAAAACCCCAGAATTATTATTATTATTTAACCAACTCTTTTTTTTCGCAACAATTACTTTGAATTAATTACACTGTTACTGCTCAAAGGCTGCTTCAGTGTAAAGCCAGTCAATAATAATTGAATTCGGACATTTCTTGGGAGGGTGTATGCGTGACTGCTTTTCTATCCATGTCAAGTAGACATAGAAGAAGGCAGAACGACTGAGCATTTCCATCGCCTTTTCGAAAGTGTCAGCATTTTCCAATGATAAAGCAATCCAGAACCTCTGGTCATTATAATACTCACACCGATAGGGCACTCAAGGCGTCCAGAAAGTGCAAAGTTTATCAGGCAAACTTATACAATGCAAAAGTAGTCGGTTCATCATGCATGTAACCATAGCTGAAATATCAATACATATACATAAATATATACATACATAAAAATATAGACATGTATAAAAAATAGTGCATGTATACATAAAAAAGAAACAGTGCAACACGTGTCAGTATAGGAAATGTGTGCAGAAGGCTGCACTAAAAATCGAATTCTACATACTTGTGTTCTTGAAAGGCACAGGATAAATTCAACCTGCTAATTTACGGTTTTTCTAGCAGGAGCACTGTGCCTTTACTTTGTTGTGTGCTTCTGTTCACGAATATAAGGTGCCAGTGTAGTTTTGCATGGCAGAATATATTGGGCAACCCAAGTGATGCACGACTCAAGGAAGGCACGCTGTTCCAAGCCATCAGTCAATGTGTAACCCAACTTGTCGTCCTGCTTTTTCAGAGTCTAATTATACTGGCTGTGAAAAAGTTTACGCAATCTTTCTGTGACTAGAGATGTAAAGTCAGCTTCAATAGGAAGCTCCTGAATGGCCATGATCGTGAGGAGTGCCCCAGAGACAGATTCACTGACTACTTATGTGGCATACTTCGCTCTCATGTCAGCAAATGCATCATGTAGTTATGTTGCCCTTTGAGCTTCTTTGCCAATCTTATTTTTAGATGTTTAGTTGGTATGTTAAAGACGTGATCAATTTTACATTTTATGCAATATCTTTTGATTGATCACACGTCAAATTCCTCTTCAAGGCTACTTCATTGAATAAAACACAGCATGCTTCGTCTTGCAGTAGTCAACCTTTTGTGATTCATTCTACTGCATCCATGACACCTGGAATGATACCAGGTGTCATTGGGGTGTCTGCCATCCAGTGCTTGAGTGTTCACACATGTGACAAGTGAAGCATTTTTTTTAGAAAGCGATATGACTTGAGAGAATTAAAGAACAGAATTGTTTGATTTGTTCTGACCAATGTTTTTTTTTGTAAATGTACCAAGCCTGATTAGTGCTTTAAGCAGTTCAAAAGGGATTTTTGCGAAATACGGCTCCAGCTTGTTTAAGGCCTCCCACTTCATTATTCGCCTCGCCACATGCAGTTTCTTTATCCGGCCCGATGCCTTACGGTACTTTTCACTCCGTGTGTGAAATGTTTTCAGCTTCCTTTTTGTACGAGGGGTGTCCACAGAGCTGCGTTTCCTCTGCCCACATTCCGGCGTTCCTTTTGCCTGGTCGGCGCTGCTGTCCTCCTTTAAATAGTGGAGGACCCTTGGACCCTGCTTAGCTGAAAAAAAAAAGATGAAGAATTCAAAGGAATAGGCTTTCGTCAGTTTCATAGAATGAAAAAAAAAATATCACGCAAGTAAGCTAATAGGGTGCAATCACAGGGCTACTAATTCACCATCATGCAGTGGCATCCTATTTTCCATTTCCATTTGTAGCAAAATACAGTAGAGCATGACATGAAGGTTACAGCAAGAGCGTCGACCGGTCCAGCCTTACAGAACCCTGGAGGCCTGTTTCGGAACACTGAAAACCCAGAATTCACGTTATTCTCTCCCTCGTGTTCTGTTCCATGCAACAGCCATCCTCACGTCAAACTCGTCACCCTTTCTCTGTGTTTTAAGCTTTCGATTCGTTGTGATCAAGCACTCATTTGGTTGGCTCTTATCTTCAGCTTCAGGGAGGATAACTAAAGTGCAGTCTTAGAGTGCCCTGTCCCTGGCGATGCCAAAAAGTACTCTGTGCACGATACCCTTACTGTGTGTTCCCTGAAGCGAATTAAAAAAAATAAGAATGCATGTTCCTCGGATGGTAGTGACCGCAGCTCAAGGAAGATCAAAAAGAGTGGGGGAAGCTTGCTTGACACCCCTCCTCTTCTCAAAAGAGGATTTTGGGCCGTGGAGCTGTTGGAGTTCTTGGTTGACATTCACGCGATAACCTTCAAATCGCACTCGACTGTATATCCCCTGACTGCGACTGGAATAGTAATTCATTTCTAAAATTCCAAGCATTGTTACGTCTAAGAAATGTCCATGACCAAAGAAATATGACCGTTAGAAAGTATTACAAAAATGAACATGCAAGATTCCTTGAAATGCTGAAAAAAGGTAATAACATTCATAAAATAGAGGATTTTGTTTAGTTCACATCTCACAAAAGGTCATCCAGGCTATATAAGCCACAATCACATGAATGCCCACCAAGTGCACCACACTGCTTGTCTATCCAGCTGAGGTACACACGCCACACAAATTCAGAGAGCACCACGTCCAGTGCAGACTTTGTACGGGGAAATGCACCCATCTTTATTTGGAAAAATAATTTATTGTGTGCATAGGTCAGCAAAACTTGTGGAGCTCACTCAGAATCACTCATGAAACATATTTTGTGCTTAGGGCTCACTCGGACTCAGACTCACCAAAATTTTTCTGAACCGGACTCACTCGAACTATCACTCACGAAAGTTGTCTTCAACCAGACTCACTCGGACTCAAGCTCCCCAAAACATTACTCACTGGGACTCACTCAGACTCACGGCTCAATCTGAGTCCGAGTGAGTCGACTCATGAGTCCGTTAGCCTAGAATTATCTTTTTCGCCCATGGTGTCAATGCTCTATAACGCGAATATCTCACGTAATCAGTGCTCTTCTTGGCGTCTTTTGATATAGTACCTTCGAATACGAGTTATTAGTGCTCGTAAACCAGTAAGGTCATCTTCCTTGAAAGAGATGCCAACATAAGATATATTTGTCAAGAACTTCGAAGAGTTTGCAAGGATGGGGGGGGAGGTCAAGGCACTCCGCTACGTAATTCGCGCCTGTGATCAGCACATATTGAAATGGTGTATGAAAGACACTGCTTTGGAATACGTGTGAGTAGACGTGAGTATAAACGTGATTCCAGGCGAGGCTGATAGTAATGTTGAAGATGAGTAGACATGACCATAGGTCGGCAAAATGAGTGGAACTCACCCAGACTTACTGAAGAAACATATCTTGTGCTTTCGACTCACCAAAATTTTCCTCAGCCGAACTCACACTCACGAAAATTTTCTTCAGTCGGACTCAAACTCAGCAAAATATTACTCACTCGGACTCACAGCTCAATCTGAGTCTGAGTGAGTGGACTCATGAGTGAATTCGCCGAGCTATGATTGTGTGAACAAAATCATGGTGACAGGTCTCATACTATATGCATGGTTTCGTCCACATTATATGTTCTGACATTATTACACAGGCTTAGTACTGTGCAGATGTCTATATTAGGAAAACACTAGTACTGGTTCATACTTTATGCAGATGCAGGATGTGTACTTTGCAATAATTCTCTCTTTTTGTTTCTTTTGCACTTACCATTGCTTGGTCAAACCCGTGAGGCTGGTGTGGGCACTTCTGTGCGTGTGCTGGGCGAAGGAGCTATTGAAAAATGAATAAATATGCTGTAAGAGGCTTGCAAGAAGGTAATTAGCTAAACTCTCTTTGCATTGCACGTGTGAGTACTGAGCAATTGATTTGTGGAGCAACTGCCTGAGAAATACTACTCGATGTTTTCAAAGCATCACAAACAAAAAATGAGGACGTGAAAAGAACAACGTGTAGGCAGTAAACCTTCACTTTTAACTCGTCCAATCACAGCAACACGTCGTAATATATAGGCAATTGTTACATGCGCAGAAGTTAACAGATCCACTCATCAGCCTTGCGGGACAGCCACTTGGAAAAAAAAATCTATTGTAACATTTTAATGAATGCATCACTATGCATCACACTCTTTCGTATGTGATATGCTCCCATCAGCTCTTGGGCAGTGTGATCCTGGCTTTTGCACAGAATCTGAATCTCCTGAAAACGTGGTTCTCAGGCGCAGTCTTTTCTTCGCGCTGGTAAGCGCGCCCAATCCTCTCTTTAACTTTTGTTGGTGTTCTCAAGAACAACCAAAAGCGACCTTGGCCACGCCTTCAACCGTTGGAAGCACACGGGAGTATCAGAGAGATAGGCGAAACTGTTTCCGGGAGCTTCCCGAGAGCGAGCAAGAGAAGGGCAGATGGGTATCACGTTTGGTACAGGGCGTTCCGTCGAGCAGCGCGGCAAGGAGCGCAGAAGGGAAGGAGCGAGGAGGGCAATTTACGGCGACAAATCTCCGAGCAGGCGGCCGGTATCTAAACAGACACACATGAGGAAAGCGGCGGTTCTTGCTTGTGCAACACGGTGCGCATTCGACTCGGGGGGGAGGGGGGGGGGGGCAGAGCCCCAAGCTAAGCTATTTGCGCCTCCGCGATAACTTTGCGAGCGATATATTCGTCGGCCTCGAACGCCACCCATGAACTACACGGATGCACGCATTAAAGCGCTTAAAGTGCAAACAAAACCAGCTGCAGTGAGCAAAGTGTCCCACGCCGTTAATGTTGCTAGCCCGCATAAGTTAAAGCAACACGTAATGAACAGGCCCTGAAGCTAACCCTGGGCGGTTAGCTTTCATCGAGATTATTAAAATAACGACAGGCAACGAGGCACGCACGTGTACTAACGTAAGCAACAAAAGCTAGCCGCTGCAGCGAACGCTATCGAAAGACATTCGTTGTTCAGTCAGTAGTTTCAAATCATAACGGTCACCGACAATCAAAACAGAAGGTTGCCTTTTCAGGCAAATATATAATAGTGAATGCATAAATACCTGTGGTCGGCAGGGATGTTGAAGAAGTGTTCGCAACCTTTTTTTCCTGACGAGTCGCACCACTTCGCGCAGCAATAAACGTGCGCAATCGCTGCTCCTGGCTGCTGCGATGGAGTTCGCGTTTCTAATACCGCGGGCTTGCACGTTGCTGGTACGCTGCGCATGCGTGCGGGACGGCGGCGGTACCCAACGTAGCCGCGTTACGTGCACAGTCACGCTCACAAAACTTCGCTTCACAACTGCACCTTGGAGTAATTGTAGCTGGTTATAATTTAGTTCAGAAACACGTATTTGTTTACCATTACGTACCACTGGGGCCACGTTATTTTATTTTTATTAGGCTTAATGGGGCCTCCAAGTGCCGCTGCTACCAGGTTCGCTGTAATCGTTTCGATGGTAGCGGCGCCTCATGGCCCGGACGCCAAACTGCCATCATGCCTCGGGCCTGCATGTACCCATTGATCTGTTGTCCCGTCAATTGGTGAATCGATTTATCGAACTTGTCAATGAGCTGTCCCTGAGGAAACACGACATCCACAGCTGACGGAGCCAGCCATTGTCTCAAAAGATGACAACCGCCACTGTAAATGACCACCTGAAATGCTCAAGCATCACCTAGAGCTTTCCCCAATTTTTTTCTAGCCTTTTCGTCTGCATAGCAGGTGGTGGTGCAAAACGGTGGAAAAGCTGTAAGCGCTTGAATCTTCTAATCTCACGAAATAGCTGCTGTCGAATATCTAATCACAATGTAGATTCAATGTCTGCCATGAATCCAAGATCTCAAATTCTCGACGGACAGTCACATAGGAGGGCATGCTCAGAACCTTGGTCCACTGTACAGAACAGATGTGGTGCCTTTGATTGTAGGGCACAAGGAAACGTACCGGTGGCATAGTACACTACGATAGGATTAGGCACGATGGCACTGAAAATATTATCATATATATTCAAAAAGCCCTTTTGCTGGATGGCGTGAATTGCTCTATGGCTTACCGTACTGTTTTAAGGCGGAAGCATTTAATGTCTCATACTCGAGTTGTCCGACCATACGTCCGTCCTTCCGTGCCCTGGTACAGCACCAGCAGTTGCCTCTCCACCCACACTCTCTCGGCAATCACGGGATGGCACAGCGGCGCATAGCAACAGTTGCGCCGCCACAGCTGCGGCCTTTACCCTTTACACTCTCTCATCAATCACGTGATTGCTGAGAGTGTAAAAAACGAGGAAAAAAAGCTAAAAAAGAGAGAAAGCAACAAAAAAAGAAAAACGAATAAAAAACAGAAAAAAGACATGGCATAGTCCGTCGATTGGCCATAGACTTTCGGCGAACACACTTTGGAATTTACAAAGTATCTTTCGATTTTTTCCATATATTGCTACTCGTGCTCCTTTCTACCTATTTTCATGTTACCGCCCCATTACAATGTAACTTCTGCCTTGCGCAAAGCGCGCCCGATTGACTGGGAACTATCTAGATTATATTAGAGGCTTCTGATGACATTACGTGCACAACGCCAACGATAGAGTTAGTTATAGAACATCCATTGTCTGTTAATAACGTGTACTCCATGTGTGTAATATTTACTGCTATGTAGTATTGTTATCTTCACTGTAATGTGTTTAAATAATCCTGTGTTTATTTTGCTGTTCGAATGTATTTCCGCCCCCCCTCCTCTACAATGTACAAATGTACCCAGAGCGTTTCACAAATAAATAAATAAAGAAATAAATACGCGGCCACAAGCGATAACTCAGGAATCTTCGACAATACATGTATAAAAGCCGATGCGTTGAGCGCTTGTCAGTTTTTCGACGGCTCACGCTCTGTTTGCCGCTATCAGTGTATACAGTGTGTACTGAAGTAAATTGAGTTTCCGTTTCCCGGCCCCAAGTTCGGCCAAATAAAGAGTTTCGTCTTGGACACGCCGCCTGCTCTCTTCGTCCACATTACAACCACGTGACAATATGGCACCGGTGGGCGCGTTTGCCGCTTACCTTAGTGATGACGCCATCATCGATCGCACGACCTCGTGCAGTACTGCGCCGCCGCGGGTGGCTGCCAAGTAACCTTTCATCTCACCTCTGTCGTTACCTCCTCCTCTAGCTGCTCGCTGTCACCGTCTATCATCCCACTCTGCGCTCCGCGTTCACTCTCTTTCGTCCTTGTTGGCTTTGCCGGTTACGACGACGCCGATGCTTCTAAACGCAGGAACGGGCGCCTAAGAGCTGCCCTCAAGAAAAGAGAAAACACAGTTGATCGCACCATCATAGGAATCGGTATAACACGAATGTGAAACGTGTTCTCACAGAAATAATTGAATGTTTAGTGTACAGCGATATAAGAGAGCTTGCGCAGTATCTATTAGTGTTTTAAAGCGAATTCATCCATGTTGACGCTAGGTAGTGCACCTCCATCTGGACGACTAATGTCCATGATGAATAATTAAACAAACCCTCGTGGTAGCTGTGGTAGTTAACGGTGAGAGCGTAATCAGAGCAAGTGGTGTGTCAGCCAGAAGAGCGTTGCTGACTGGACGCACAACTTGGGTTACGGTCGGTAAGCCGCGACGTGTTAAGGAGCTGAACACCATGGCAGGACTAGAATGAAACGCAACGAGCGCGTTGTTTCCCCTGTAGCCCGGCCACTATCCGCGATGCGCAGCGCCTATTCGCAACTCCAGAAAACGCTTCGTGTGCTGGCAACAGTGGTCGAAAAAACAAAGATGGCTACGCTTAACAGGATCAACGCGGCACTTTCGCTTGGCGCTGTGCTGAAGTTTCTTAATTGCGGCGTCGGATCGCGTTGTTTCGTCGAAGGCGAAAGGGTGCTGGCTGCAGACCATCTCATCCTAATCGGCATAAAGGATTTTACGGGCGAAACAGCGGAAATAGTCGCGCTGTGCGTGCAGACACCGAGCCTCTTCGGCGAACCGCATCAGATTTTCTTCAAGTTGAAGAATTTGTCCAGCGAGCCCGAAGTTGAAGAAGGCAAGTTCTCATGTGTGGCGGGCCTCTCCGAAAGGTGCAAGCACTTGTGCGCTGCGTTGCTGCACTGTAACAGATAAGGCCTTCACCGTTTCCGAGGTAACTCTACGCTGCGACTCGTGTTGGCAATTGCATGTATCCCGTGAGAGAGTTTTAGTGCTGGGGCCCCATGCGGCTTGCGTACGTGAGCCCTTGCGTTCCTGTGTATACATAGTGTGCATTGACTTCACCGTGGCCGCCATCTCTGGGTAACAGCTGGTTGCGACGCCGCGTGAACCCTTACTCGAACGCGCGGAGCAAGAAACTATGACATCAGATAGGCCGTACAGCATTTAAAAGCAAAGTTTGCATGAGTAGCGAGAGGCATTGGTGTACCTAGGGGTGTGGGGTTCACCCCCCCCCCCCCCTCCTAGAAACTTTTCATGCATATATACACACGCACGCAAGAACGAAACAAACGTACAAGGTGTAATTAATACCACCCCGCCCCCAAAATGTCAGCTGTAAGACCCTGGTGAAACTAGTAATAAATTTGAGAAATTCATAACTAATCGAAGTAAATTAATTTTTAATTAACCACGTTAAGTATCCGGAAATTAGCGATCGTTTATTCAGTGCATAGCTGTTCCAGCATAAGTTGCGCTTCGGCTGTTTCGGGAAGGAACCAAGCGACGCGCCCGCGAGTCGAACGCTCCAAAAGCTGGAACAAGCGCTTTTTGCAGTTGCTCTTAAATTTCCTGCGAGCTGACGAACTTAATCTGTCAGCGCGCCGCGTTTAATGAGAACACAGCACCGTCTGTAGACACCGGAGAGCAAAGGCAGGCATAAACACCATACGTTTGTCCATAAAATATATTTCAGGTTTCACTGCTACATTTCACACGGAAGAAACGTACGCCAGTGTCAGGGGCATAGCGACAAATTTTTTTCGGTGAGGTACACCCGTCTTTTATGTAATTCGCGCGTGCGTTTGTACGCGTACTCACATGAGAAATCGAAAATTTTAGAGGGGAAGGATTACAGCAGGTTAATTTGAGAATCGGTAGCGCTACGACTTGCGCAGAAAACAAGCATACGCGAAAAATACACTCACACACATAACGTAACTAATTTCCTAAAGCGCTTGCTTATTTAAACGAAACTAACTCCGTTCTTTGAGAAGCCTGAATATTGACCATAATGCACACACTAAATAATGGTGTACTCACCGGGGAGAATGAAGTCGTCGCGAACGAAGTGATTCGAACAAACCACCATAGTGTCCGTCACCTTTTTTCCAATGCGTAAGTTTCTGACCCTCGCCGTTCTCCGATGCGCGTCGTCTGCATCCTTCGGGAAGTGATGGAACGATACATTGCCACCTTTCCACCGCGTTGCCACACATTGCGGCACACAGCAATGCTCTTTGGACTTCGCTTTCTTCTTTTTCGGGCTCGCGCGCGGCGGCATGGCGAAAATAAAGGAACCATGCGGCCGCTTCTCAACGCGCGCAACGTGATAGCATATCTCCTTTCAAGGTTGATCCTGTTAGTGCCGTTTCCAGGCGCGGCCGCTAGGTGGCGAGCGCTCAGATGGAGTCGCGAATAGGGGCGCCACTGAAAGCCGCGTAGCGGCGGCCGTCGGAACCGCAAGCGGGCCGCGTAGCAGACGCCTCCTTTCACTGCAAGCAAGCATGACGGAAGTGCGCGCGTGCGATTTGCCGCTTTTGCGCGTCCCAAATAATTACTTTTTCGGTGATAGCGTGCGCAAAGGAGCCGCACTTTATGATAGTGAACCAACGCGTGAACCAACATTTTTTCTCGACACATTAGCTTCGTTTACGTGCCATGTGTTTATATAGTAGATTTTGAGGGAGCGCTGTCGCACCGGCGCATGGATTTCACGGGTGTGGCCACGCGAAGGGTCAGCATTGGTAAAACTTTGAAACCAGCACGATAAACTTGTGAAAAAATATTTCGGCAGCTTGCGCTAGTGGCGCAAGGGTTTCCTATTAGCATTTTTATAACCGGCAAGGTGGCCTGCAAGGGACGCTCATCTGCATGCCTTCCAAACGCAGTCCGCGTCTAGCAGGAACGCAAGAGGTGTTCTTGTGCGCTGCAGGGAACGCGCATCGGCGTTGCTGGTACACGCAGTCCGCGTCCTGTGAAAAGACTTGACGAGACGCGCGTGCACGGACGGATATAAAAGGAGCGCATCGAGAGTGCGCTGGGGGGCCTCTTGTCGCTTGCGAACTCTTGTCATGTAAAGGCGCGTCTCTACGCCTAGTTTGTTTACTCTTGTAAATATGTAAATAAACGTGCCTTTTTTGTAAGCAAGAAGCCTCGCAAGAGTTCTCCTTTGCCGGAGCCTGTGTGGCAGCCTGTACCCCCCTCCTCGGTCACATCAGCATGAAGTCATGTTACGGGGCATTCAAAAGGAGGTTGAATCGGTTGAATGTCCTGTCAAAAGCCTTCAATGCGCACAGGTGTCATGTTTTACAGCCAATATGCGTATAGTTGAGGCGAGCGCACAGCGAACATTCTGCACCGGTGATCGCATTCCAGTGCCATCAATAGGTAGAATGCAGCCGATTTCGTGCAGCACACGTGTGATTCCACGGCGCTTTTGTAAAAGAGCCGTCACCTGCCCCACATTCTCTGGCATTGCGCTTCGCGCCATCCGTTTTTCAAGGGAGCCTAGGCATCGCGTCTTATCAGTAATAACAACCTCATGTGCATTGTAGCGTCTACAATGCAGGCGAGGCGACCAAGTGTAACCGTGGTAGCGTTCGCTGAAGACGTAGCAACATAAATGGAGAAATAAAAACACGGTAATCGTTCTGACACTGTCGTAAAGAAAGCCCGATTGCTTACCTTCTGCGTTGGACAGCCCCAATCCACCGCCTTCGCTCTCGCTCATGAAATAGCACCGGAAACCTGTAGAAGTGCGTTCCTGGCGATTTTTGTATGTGTTTGAGCAGCCGACAACGCGGCAGTTATTTTTCGGCATCGCTGAAGCCTGACAGTGGCGTTAAATCACGATGAAAACACGTCAATCCGTGCACTCGGGTACATGCTCGCGGGAAAACTGCTCGCCCGAGCCCGCCTGTGCTTCCGAGCCGTGGCGGCAGATGGCGTCGTCGGCGCTTAGCGCATCGCCTATAGTGTAATAGACCGGCCACGCTTTTCCCGCGGTGAGCGTAAGTGCGTAAGCGTGGAACGCGATGTTACATCCAGGAGTAGAGCTCTGCTAGAGCTCTGCGTGCGTCCCAGAGCTATTTTTGGTATGGATGAATGCTATGAGCGAGGCCGACGCTTGGACTAAGGTCGCCACCTCGCGGTGTATTAAAATGCTCTTGCCTTTTGGAAACGTGATGAATGGGACGGACGCGTAACAAGGACACTTGCGGGAGCTAATCGTGGTGGCCACGGTCATGAATTATACATCACCGCCGACCAAGAGCATTGTGAGAGCAATGTGTCAGATATAAAAGGCACGTTTGTACAGGCACCAGGGCATGTGACCGTGGTGCAGTGGATTGCGTGCCCAGTTGATGTTGTCGCGCGCCGAGAGGTCATGTGTTCGACTGCCCGTCACAGAACTTTTCTCTTTGAGATCTGATGATGTGCTTCTTTTGACGCAATTTCCGTGACGGAAATGCGTCACTGGGCTCTTGGTGAACCCCCGCATGAAACACTTTCGTGTTAAAAAAACAAAAAAAAAACATATGCACGTTTCATGTTGAAATGACGCCAACTGTGTTTGAAGTTTACCTATCTGCAGTTGTAGCGATATAAGATTTGATGCATATTGGAACAGAAAGTGCGGGCGCTCGAATGCTACGCCCACAGCTATGTGCGTTGGAGACGTCGCGAACGAAGCGAAACGCCGACAATCCCGTTATGACAGGCTAAGGCAGCCGAAGTGCCCCTTCCAGCGCGGCATGCGCAAGAGCTCCGAGCGAGGGGCCAGTGCGCATGACGCAGGGAAAAAAGCGAGGTTAAAGGCAAGTGGTTCATGATATTGACAGTCTCCGCCGGCGCTCTCTGGTCCTTCTTCGCTCTATACGCCACTAAATGCAGGAACGAGTGCCTAGGAGATGTGCTCAAACAGAAAAACTGTAAGATGATGAACAACAAGATTACAGATTTCATCTTCGACAAGTGTTTGGGCGAGTGCACGAAATACCAGCTCAATTTTCTGGTTGACAAAGTGCAGGCCTCCATATAGCGATGATTTATCAACGCGAATCACCGCACTAATTCTGTGAGTGGGCATTGCTCCAGCGTGAAGTTTTCGAACAAAACTAGAGTGTAGCTTAAGGTGTCAAAAAAATCTTGGATATCCCACGCATTGTAAGAATATATTTCATGCGAAGCAGTCAGCCGAATTTTTGTTTGACAAAGCTTTTTAATTAACTCGAATGCAAAAAATTGGGGGGACCCTTAAGCTTCGCCTTTAAGAGTTGGACGCGATAGCGATATCCTATCCCGAGAGCGTACTTCAACCACTTAGTGCATAATTGCTATGCACCCACTACGCGGTGTTAAGGGAATACGCGTAGTAAGGTGTCTGCCTTTTGTAATGGGTTGCCGGCTTTAAACTACGAAATCATTATGATACTCACATGTTCCGACGCCCGATGGATGGATGGATGGATGAAAGAACTTTGCTAGGGTCCAATAGGTATTTGTACCACGCAATATTACTGAGATATTGCATGTTATATGGCGACGCCTATATAAAGGACGCTTGCGTTTGCGAAGCGCGAAAGTTATTTTCGCTGCATTTCCAAGCAGAGGAAGTTATTTTCACTGTATTTCCAAGCAATGGCATGGCTGTGGGGTAAAACTCCTGCTTGCCGCGCAGACGGCCTGGGTTCGAGCCTCACACGGACTCGGAGATTTTTATTATTTATTTTATTTGCATCTTTCTCGATTTTTCGGTCATGGACAAGATGATGATTTTTCGCTCACAACCAATGACGCCGACGCCGAAATTTCTGCGAAACGAGCTCTTTAACGCTATCGCGTTAAAACTCTTCTAACTACGCAAGCACATTTTTGTTTAACGCGATAGCGTTAAGGAGCTCGTTTCGCAGAAATTCCGGCGTCGGTGTCGGTAAATAAAATAAATAATAAAAATTCCCTGGCACGAGTGGGGATCGACCCCTGGCCGTCTGCATGGCAAGCAGGTGTTCAAGCACACAGCCACGGATCTGCTTGGAAATAAAGCAAAAATAACTTCCTCTGCTTAGAAATCCCCCTCTCGCGCCCCCCTCGCTAGACTTCCGTGTACAAACATCTTCCCTCGAGGCGCACGCGTCCCAATGACAGATTTGGCGAGAGCAGCCCCGCTCAGATCTACGCGCTCCGTTCGCGATCCGGCCGAGCGCTCGGGATCTGCCATTGGAATTCAACGTAAGAGATAGACTACAAGCGCTTGAATATAAATGCCGTCAATGGAGCGCGTAAATGCCACGTTTCTTGCGTCGCGTTAGTACGCGTGCGTGCATGCTAGACAAGTGATAACTGCATATATTCCTCGCCTAATCAGTTAGACAACAACGGTACGTTTCATTCGGGGCTGCAAAAGGGCACTCAGTTTGTTAAACATGCGTTATTCCACGTAAAATCAGCACCGTGCCGCCGCAGTTCAGCCATGCTGGACCAAATATGGCGGCGAGCCCCCCCAACGGCCACGGTACTTCTCCCATTTAAGAATCTTCAGCTAGCGCTTTCGTTGCCTTTCGCAACTGTGATGGGCAGCTTCATGGTCCCATTATGTCCTTCAAGGTGCAATTAAATGCTTCCTTCCAGGTGATTTAAATCAGCAAGGATGTGAAGCCTCTCGTTTGAGTAAGTCGGGCAGCAACATGATAGGTGCTCAATAGTTCCATCACCGTCACAGTTGTTGCACATTCACGTAGATACATAATAAACAGATAGATCGAAACTGTGCGCTTGACATGAATTGAAAGTGTGTGGTGCACCCGCGAGCTCAACGGCTCAGAAGTCACCACCCACTGGTATTGGGAATGCTCACACTACCTATCTATACGCCATGTTTACATTCGGCAGTGTGGTTTGATTGAGAAATGCACAGAAATATTTCTCCGGTTAGCAGTACCTCTCATTCACTAAGCTGAAAATTAGCCCTAGAGTCAAACAGCCCACAAAAATATGGTAAAAAGGTTATATTTTGGAGACGCCTTAGTCCACATAATTTAGACTGAATATGATTATGACGATGGTAATTCATCATCGTGATAGCATTAGCCAATAGTACCCTTTATTTAGCCAACAGTAGCCTGTATTAACTGGCGCTAATCACTACTGGTAGAAAACTCGTTCGTGCAGTAGGCAATGTGCTTGTGGTGGGTCAATAGATGAGGCGGGCCATGATAGGGGGTAGTGTGGGGCGGTAGGGGAGAATACCGTTTGCGTCCATGTAACGGACGTTTCTTCCTTGGGCCCCTTAATCGTGGGAATATTGCGAAAAGCCTACAGTCGTTGGCACACTGGAAACCTGTGACTGTTATAGATTGTTGAATGGCGTACAAATATTTTCAGTAGATGTGAGAACCGTCAGGAGGGTCAGTTTAATAAATAAGTGGTACAAAGGAGTCATGGTATTAGAAACCATACGGATCCTCATAGTATAAGCAAAAACACTATAGCTTCCGCGCTTGTAATTCCAATTCGCGATCGGACTCGGTGGGCAGAATGCCATTGCCAGCTTCTCGTCACCAGTAAAAGGTTACATGCACCGAGTTTCACGACTCCCAAGATAAGATCAGCCCAAACACAGTGTTCTGGATGTGGCCCTTCGAAGTCGTAAAAAGTGCATGTGGCAGAAACTTCGACCGTTAACATAGCATAACAGAATGAGAGAATGTGGAGAAGAGAAAGAATTCTGCTGTGTCGGTTACCTGGTTGCATGTGTCCCATACTAATAGCAAGAGTAAAGTAGACGAGTAAAGTTGCAAGGCGGGCTTGTTGGTACGGCATACTTGAATAAACGCTGTGTGTGTGTCTCCGTGTTACTTCTTGTGTCCCGTTTCTTTGCGCTACCAGTTTTATTCAAGTAAGGTAGACGAGCCACAGCAAACTTCTGACTGGAATTTACAATCCTAGGAATCCGTTCGAACACGGTGCGCCACGCAGGAAAGGTTTACTACTGGTAGTATACGAATACGTTGAATTCTGGAAGGTCATTTGTATGCGTTGTGCTGTTTCATGGTTATATTCGCACTGAATAAAAGACGGCTTTGTTATTTGGCGCTGCTATTGAAATGTTGTCACCGTTATAAATTCCCATACAAAATTCGGCAACTTGGTCTGTTTTACTTTTCGAAGACATCTGGCGTTCGTACAAGAGATGCATCGGTGCATGCTTTCGCTGTGCTGTTGATTAATGTGCTTTCTAATACGATAAGCAATTCCCGTGGTCGGGCGGCTAAAGTAGCTGGGCGCTGCATTTTGTCCCGCCTGTAAATGCTGTAGAAAATGTGCGCTGCACGGACATATCATTTCGCTCAACCTGGCTTAATCACTTATCCATGTATTATACTGCTACAGCATGTGAGTCCTACAAATCAGAGAGAAAAACCTGCTTTACATTTCGCATAGCGTCTTTGAACAACAGGAGAAGGAAGATTTCGTCGTCTTTTAGTAGAGAAATAAACAAGGCACTTCGAAGGTTACCAGCGCATCCTCCCAGCTGAAAGTATGGTGTAATTGCTAATGTGTAAACCAATTCGCGAACAAATTTTCTGTCGTGCGTCTGTCACTTTATTGCGCTATATGGAAACTTGAATTGAGGACGACACAGAGAACCTCGAAAAAGAAAACGATAGCTGTAACATTGCGGGACAAGAAGAGAGAAAACTTGCGAAGTCTGCCGGAATAACAGGGCTGCAACAAGCGGAGGACTGCGTTCATTGGAAAAACATTGGGGAGGCTTATGGCTTGTAGTACCTTCACTTGTTGGTATGTCAATAAAGCTAGCCTTTCACTGTTAATATTAGAGCCAGCGAACTTCATGTGTTATTTATAGCTTTCGTTTGTGGAAACAGTTACTGTTAATAAACCTTGGTTACAGTCTGAAAGATGCTTTATTTGGAACCATTCTAGAACAAGAGCTCCTAATTGTGGCAACAGAGTCGGATGTGGTGGCCTGAAATGAAGTTTTTGTGCGTGTCCGAGCGAAACTGCGATTTCATGGCGGTTGCCAAAAAAATGGTTCATTACTACAATTGTGGACGAGTATAAAAGAATTAGATTTAAACATTAAAGGTCCTTGATAAATAAAACTTTTTTTAGGCAAGTGAAATGGAAAGAAAAAAATCACGCCATATCCACGAAGTGAATGATGATGAGTGGGCGAAGCTCCGGAGGTAATCTGGTAAACCGTCAATCCCCGTAAATTTTGCCCACTCGATCATCATACAAAGACCTGACACACAAACGCGGGGGTGTGGTGTGATTATACATACAGTATATACACAATGTTTCATTATTTACATATAGATAAAGTATATACACAATGTTTTATTATTTACATATGGGGTAGATGATGATTTTGTTCAAGAGCTCTACGGACCACAAGGAGGGGGTTCCCCTGATTTTGTTTTCCTCACCAGCGTCATCGTCATCGTTATAACGTGTAGTGGGTACATTCCACTATACTGGAACGCGCTTATTCTTCATGGTCATCAGGCATCATCGTCATCTTTATCACGTGGAGTGGGTACATCCCACCAGTGGATACCTAGTACTACATACTACAAAGCAGGGACAGACCCACACCCTAAGGAGCTTCGCCCCTTAAAAAAATGGCTGCGGCTAAGTTCCGCTAGACCCAGTTGTGCAAGCAAAAGCTTGTTTCTTGGTTATGCTTGTTTACCCTCGTAGCCGAAGCACAGTTTGCCAACCGAACAACATGGCTATTGGACCGTTCCGTACTGCGTACGCTCACTGCCATCGTTTTGTGTTTGGGAAGCCGTCGCCTCAGTCGAATGCGACGCATCCTTTGCCGCTTGTTGTCGCTGTCGTATTGCTGCATCCTTTTCCCGATGCTCAGCTCACTGAAGTCCTCGTTCTGAACTTGTTTCAGCCTGCCACTTTACGCGCTTTTACTCACGTATCCACATTAACTCATTAGGAAGCCGAACAACATCTGCAGTATGGCCCGACGCAGCATGCCGCCGTCACCGCTAAGACCGCGCAGGCAGCGTAGACGCAGATGGGACAGTGTCATCACTCCATCCTTTCATCCCACGACCATGGTACAACTCCTGAACTGAAGCCCGCTGGCCCGGTGTGGCAGAGGGAGCGGTGATTCACGTGGTTAGTCACGTGCCCATGGCTGTCGAGCCTTCCTCTATGCTGGTGACGCAGCGGTAATTCTAGCAGAGGTTGGAGCTGTGGCTTGTCACGGGGTTTCCGTTCTTCGCTTCCAGGCCACGGGGAGACACTTCTAGGCTTCGGGAAGATCATTCTATAGTGCAATGGTGCGTGGTAGTGCAGATGAATTAAGTGCTTGAGTCCTTCCAAAAAGTACGCCTAATGCTTGGCGCTCTTGTCCAAATGTCTAGATGTGCGCTTAGGGATGTGAATTGGTAATTCATGACATGTTTCTTATTATCATAATGAAATTAGTCGCGTGTTTTGAACAAAAAAAAAAACACAGCATATCCACGGAGTGAATGATGATGAGTGGGCGAAGCTGCGAGGCTCATCGGTAAACCGTGAATCTTCCGTGAATTCTGCCCGGTACATCATCACCGACGTGAGATCGGGCGTGTTTATACTAAAGGGTCGATGAGAGTTATGCTGACTGAAGCAATCATGGTTACACCGTGAAATCTTCAGTGGTTTCGCCCAGCAGTAATCAAAGCGATAGTGTGTGTGAAATTTTATTCAAACTTCAACGACCGGTCGTCGTCCATGGTCCGCCAAGCAGCACGATCCGGCAAGCGCACTCGTACGGCGGTCCGCGCAATCGGAGAGCAGCTGCACTGCCAACGCCATCTAGCGTACCTTCACCCAACCGCCATATTGTACGCATGTCTATAGGACAGCGCCCTCTCGGAAACGAGACGAGAACTGGAGATGAGGACACCATATCCACGGAGTGAATGATGATGAGCGGGCGAAGATTCGGAGGTGCGTCGGTAAACCGGTAATCTTCCGCGAATTCTGCGCAGTACATCATCAACGACGTGAGATCGGGCGCATTTGTACTAAAGGGTCGATGAGAGTCATGGCGACTCGCAGCTCACTTTAATTTTACATGTACGTTGTGAATTTTTTTATTGTTTAATCACGCACAGGAGACATCTCACACCGGCACTACCTTGGAGGTCGAAATCCAGTGCCTACTGGTTACTCAGGATGCATGGACAACCGAGGACCGCCGAGGTTATGCCATAGCTTCACCCCTAAATATATTCATCATATACAAGTACTAAACGAGAGGTGGCTACATACAACGGGGACGCACGACCCACGGCTTAAGGAGCTTCGGCCCTAAAAAAGAACCAACCATTCTGATATTAAAACTTTCATTTCGCTTATTGATTTTCTAACTCAACACTATAATTATAACGCAATATTTTTCCGCAAGTTAACATTTCTCTGGCCCACCACGTGGTGACTTGAAATGGTGAGCGAAAGAAACACCCAACCGGAAGTCAGATGTCATCGCCGCCAATAAACTTGAACAAATATGTCGACTTAATACACTTCCAGAAAGAAACAGTCTAGACAAAAATTATATGAGGTTTGAGATGCAGCTTCGTATTTTTGGTGCCATATTTCAGCGCTCGTCGGTTCCGTCATACTTATTGTTGCATGCAGGCAGTTATGCGGAGTCGCAGCAGTCAAGTTTTCAATATTTATTAGCTAAAAAAATGTAATTTGTTTTATTTTGCCCTTCTAAGGCAGCAACAAGCTATACAGGAAGCATACTTCCCCTACTTGTTTTCAATTTCGAACTCATCTCTAGGTGGCAACAGCTGCTTTCTCCGTGCGAACAGCTGTACACCACGTGCTCTCGCAGTCAACGGGGAGGAGACGTGGTGTGGAATAGCAGCCGACTGAGGGCGAGAGAAAATGCCCGGGTTGTCTGCACCGATGTTTTCGAAATCCGATATGGTACGTTGTTCGTGGGTGCTTTCGATCTGAAGACAAATGACATCCTGGTCATGACATTTATTGTCCTATTGGTGAAAATAGAATGCTTCCTCTAACGACGTTCATATCAAAAGGCAGCTCAGGCATTCGTACTGCGAATTTTAATTCCAATCGACAATCGTATGGAAATGCTTGTAATTGACTGAATAGCAATGTCTCATCCGCAAGCAATACGCATTGGTTTGAAATAAAAGCAAAAAGAGGTAACCTGCCTCAGGCACGTTCCGTAGTCCCTAACGTAATTTGACTTTTATCGTGTGATGTCAACAGCAGCGCTGTAAAATTTCCGTGGGCCATGCTGGGTGGCAAGACATGCCACAACAACGCATATGAACGCTGCGTGCATGTTACTTGTTTGAAACGATATTTCTCTGAACCCTACGTTCTGTACTGGTGCACTTTGATCGGTTATTGTCGTGTTTGCGTCTACCTAAGCATAACCAATGTCTCGTAATAACTGATGAGTTAGTGAATGTCGCCATGTGTACCAGTTGTATTGTATACTGCTGAGAGACTGAAACGCGACAAGAAAAAAGTGAAACGCGGAGGCCTGGCGTTTTTATTCTGTGAGCGAGTTGGGATGTAGCGTTTCGCAATGGTGCACCAAACTTTTCGCTTTTTCTCTTATTTGAAGAGCATGATTGCAGCGCACAATGGTTCCACGGCATGCTGGTATGTAATGCGACGGAGATCGTAGCTTCGAATAATCGCATTCGCGCTCATGACTCCAAGACAAATCACCCGAAGCAGCACAACGAAACTGCAGGATTCACATGAACGCGCTGCACGAACCAAGCAAAACAAAACAAACGACGCCGTTGCCAGGCAACCTGGCGTCGCCGCCAGGCGGTACCACAAGTAGGCACCACGATGACAACACTAAACTTGTCGACGTCAGCGTTGCTCGAGCAACGTCACTCAGCGCCTGAGGCGTGGCCTAGCAGCTAGCTGAACACGTCAAAATAGTGTCGATGTTGCATGGCATGAACGCGCCGTTGAGCCTTTGCACGCTCTTTGCACTCGATTTAGAATAAATTCTACGTAACAACGCAATTCATACTTCGCTAAAAAAAACTCATGCATACCAAGCAATCGGGTGAACGCCACATCTCGAGTTTGAAATTTGTCTGAGTAATATATTTGTAAGAACATTTGTCTGAGTAAAATATTATGCATTATTATGCAGCACTTATTTAATGAGGAAACGGGAAATATTATAGCGCTATTTTCTCTGCGAAAACTCTGCCAATCTTTACTTGCACGCCTCCAGTGTCTTAGTTCGTGATTTACTAATTTTAAACTGCTCGTTACCAAGTAAATGAACACTAAATAAACGTGATGCGAAATGCGAATGCGCGCAGCACAAACGCATGGCTTATCCACAACCCAACAGTGCGCTCTTCAGAATGGCACCTTCATGGCAGCCCCATTGAAAAATATTGATATTGTTACAAGCAGAATGTATTTACACAATATATATATAGAACAGACTCGTATTTCTACATTCCCTAAAGCAGTCATGTTGCCTGGTGCTCCAGGTATAATTCTTGTAGAATTTCGTCCTAGCAACGCCAGCACCATTAACTAGATGCTGCAGAGCTGAGGTAGCTGCAATTCCTCCTACGTAGTTAATGCGCGCAATACTATCCTCCTAAAAACAGGGATTAACTCTCCTCAAATAGCGCATCGCGTTTATGTGTTGAAATATTTCATTTGGAACCGCTGCACTTTTTGAAAAAAAAGGTAGTTGTACTTGTTTCTTCCGCGTAGTAAGTGCTCGTCACTTGTGTAGCTACCCTGTGGTTAGTGACGGCAAGGACAACAACTGTTAGTACCCTTGTCATTACAAACAGCAGTTAGTGACGGTTACTACCGTAGCCGTTAAGAGCTATCGTTGGTAAATTAAAGTTTCTAAAAAAAAAGGTAGTAACCGCAGCTAGCATGTTAATTTTCACACAGTTGTGTATGACGATGAGGTTAGTAACGTCAGCATTATGACACAAAATTCGAGAAATTAAGCATGGAGCTCAACGAGAGAGAGATGCCTAAACCAAAATACTATAATACACGACGCGCACCTCTTGCGAGTTTTCAAGAGTATTAAGGCGTATCTTCGAGCAACAATTCTGGTACCAGTGAGCATTGGTCTTTTAGGATGCATAATTATAAATCTTGACCTAAGATTCCGCATGCCATTACCTCGTAAGCTGGGCATGGGAACATAGCACAAGACTGTTAATCAACCGTAGTGCAAAAACAACGTGTCTTGTCAACTTTGCAATAAACTGCGACCAAAAGGCATTATAAACAGCGGCCGATGCAGGCTGCTCTCGTATGGTTTTATGGCGAAAGCCTTTAAAGGACCAGTGACATCAACTTTAATCATGTCGCGTTTTTTGCGTCAACGTGCAGTTATCGATGCCCTTGTAACGATTCGGTACTGATAACGCAGCAGAGGGACGAATTAATATATGTAATATTGATTACACTGTAAACCGTTTCACACCCTTAAGGGTGGATTTTCGATAAAACACCCATCGGACACCCCTTTTTTTTTGCCAAGATTATCCAAAAGGGTGGAATTTCACGTAAACCACCCTTTGCGCACCCTTTTTTCATTTTTGGGTGTACTATAGGTGTATGATCAACAATTACACCCTAGGGTGTATGTTCACAAATTCCACCCTAGGGTGTTTCTTTAAATGTTACACCTATTGGTTTTTTTTTTTTTTTTTTAGAAGCATCAATACGTATCACATGCCAACGGATGCAATCAAACAGCATAACAACTTTTCAGTGAAAAGATCGGTGTTCCGGCTTTTGTTTTCATTTCACTTCTTATTCGCCGACATATACCGCGCTATATACCACATTTAATGTACCACTCTCTTGTTTGCATTATTCACAAGATTCCTCACACGTTCAACGGCTTCATGGGTTGACCTTGTGTGATTCATACTAAAAAAGTATTTTGCAGCCCCTCGTAACCATTCATCATTCTCACTGAAAGGACGGTAAAAGAGATGGTGTTGCGCTTAAACATATCATGAAACGATTACACACTGTTTTCGACAGGTCATCATGCGCGTTTTCTAATTTGAAATCACAATGAGTTTTTCTTTTAGAACACCTGTTTTATTTACAGTGTGGTGCACATATTCCTGTACATTGAAGTATTTCACATCAATTCACAAGTCGCTGATTTTATCAGTGAGTTATATTTAAACTTATGATCACGGATCAGTTCAAAGTGACAGTATGCAGCGTACGTATTACCATGAAACTAGGCATGTTTACATTGAACTGTCTGAGCTCACTCTGCTGCAGCTGCTGTACACGCATGGCACGCCGCAGCACAGTTTAGGCGCACACCCGCGAAGCACCACAAGTGAACTTCTCCAATGGGACGCATCACTCTGCGGGTGCTTTTTTTTTAAATTTTTTTTCTTTTATTTTGGTCGAGGAACCCTCGTGGGTCGTACATTGTACATTTGAACGATCACAGACGACACTAGAACAATGTACCCGTGCCACAAGAAGGAGGAACCACAGTTGGTTTGTGGCATTGTGCTTGACAGGTTCATGATTTCTTGTTGCGCTGCGAATGACGAGACGAGGACGATACAGGGACTACAGGACAGGTGGTGCGCAAACTCGCAACTCATTCGCAGCGCAACAAGAAACCATGAACCACCACCAACTAGCCCAATTCCTCGCTCTGCTAAATGTCAGTGACAGCCCTTACCATTGCCTTACAATGCACACAGTCAGGCCCGTAGCCAGTAATTTTTTTCGGGGGAAGGGGGGGGGGGGGGGCACTTGTTGAAAGCCTTGAAAAACACCCATTTTCATTATATTTCCTCGGTAAAACACCGCCTTCCATCCGAATTTCGAGGAAGGGGGCTGCCCCCCCCCCCCCCTGGCTACGGGCCTGCACACAGCTATAACACATTCGTATGCTTGCACGAAATTCACCACATGAAATAAAAGCAAGCTTCATTGCTACTGCGTCGGTAAAAAGAGCGTATTCTCCAACATCTTATCAGCGATTGCTGAATGGTGCAATGTTATTTAAAAACAGGCTGTTAGCACAGCAGGGGCGTGGCCAGACTTTATGCAGGGACAGGGGGGGGGGGGGGGGGGAGAGAGAGGCAGAGAGAGAAGGGGGGTCCGACCTTTCTGTATGTAAGTACATTTTTGCCAGTGCTTGCACACATGCGGGTCCAAACAAACATAGAAAGGGGCGGGGGGTGAGTCGAATACCGAACACCACACCCTCCCCCCCGCCCTTCCCTAGCCTCCTGGTTAAATCTATGATGCACACGTAACGAAATTTTAACTCCAACTCGTCGAAACAATGCCCCGACGACGCTCTACTCGGAAAAAGAAAAATGTGAATCTCGAAGGCTACGAATTTGCCACCTGCTCACGTCAGCAGTAGCTGAAAAAAAAAAAAAACACGCTTTAAAGCTCTACTAGCACAAACATGTTGTTAAACATAAAATATTACAATATGCCTTGGTTTTTTGTTTTGAAAGATTATTATAAAACGGCGCTGCTAAAGTCAACTCACTGGTATAATGATATTAATCTCGGAGGCGATGAATTTCGGTTTCGGACTCAGGGCAACTGCGCATCACGATCATCATCAACAGGCGACCTTTGAATCTGTTGACATGTCGTGTGCGCGCTTGTTGCATGCTAACGGTGGCGGATTGTTCTACGATTCACTTGCTTTGTTTTGGATGTGTACTTCGACGGCGTCCACGGTGACGTAGTTCACGCGTACAAAAGATGTAGTGCGTGTCACTGCAGTCTCCGAAT
The DNA here is from genome assembly GCA_030522465.1 of Rhipicephalus appendiculatus. Lineage (NCBI taxonomy): Eukaryota > Metazoa > Arthropoda > Arachnida > Ixodida > Ixodidae > Rhipicephalus > Rhipicephalus appendiculatus. Next base: position 33,667 of record JALIZH010019514.1, on the reverse strand, counting down.
CCGTGGTGGATCGGCAAGTACGGAACAACGACTACGGTGCGGCGCAGTGCGTCTCCTCTGTCAACGGCTTCCGTTGAAGCTAGCGCTCGCCGCAAGCTGAGTGATTCCGATCAAGCATTCAACGAAGTGTACGCTGGGAGCCGCACGGAGAGCGCTTTTGGATTTGGTCCTATTGCTGAAAAGGTAAGCTTTCGTGCTTGCGAGCAACGAAGCGCTACAAGTGCATGCCTGCCAACTCTCCCGATTTGCCCGCGGGACTCCTGAATTTCGGCGAACTATGGTAGTACAGGCGCGGCGATCAATATCCCGAAATATAGCCTTCTCTACGTATACGTAAAGAAAATAACGATGACAAATGAGAGAGATTCTAAAATTTCTGAACCTTGTTCTATGGTGTTCCCCATGGTACCTTGCTGTCGTGCGAAAGAACGTACGTACTAAGATTAGGAAGGAGCTACTCGCTGTCAGGTGAACACGGCAAACTATGACCCTTCATTGCAGGCACCGTATAATTGCGTGTACCAGTACGATCGCTGACGTCTCAGAACTTTACTGGACATCATTACTAGCTGTATGTAAGGTTACTGCATTCCTCAAAAGCAATAACGAAAAGCAGCCAAGCAACAGCATCCGCGTGCGCAGGGTTCCCCTTCAGTGGGGGGCGCCCCCCCCTACCAATTATGTCAATTTATGGGGCCGGCTTCGCCCCCCCCCCCCCCCACCCCACTCTTTTTCACCTTTGAGGTCCCCAGATTGGCAGGTATTCAAGTGCGTTGCACGAGAATCCGGGTCCGAGCAAGTTGGTAAAGCGACATGCTGAAACTGATAAATGCACCAAGACAAGGTAAACGAGAACGAACTCACAGAGAGCTACTTCCTACTGATAGTTATTGCAAAACGAAGACGCCACATATGTGGTTTTCTTCGCTCATCACATGGTAAAACGCATGCTTGAGAACACATGATATTGAAAAATTTTTCTTATGCATGTAGCCTTGCTTATTTCTCTAAAGATAAAAAATGTTAACATTCGCACAAATTCAGGGCAATGAAGCAAAAATCTCTTGATATCATACAGGAATCGTTTTTGACCAAGCACACGAATATGCTATCGAAGGCAAAATTGACTAAGTGGAGATGGTGACATGAAATTAATGTGGGTTTCAAAGTAGCAGCCAGCACAAATGAATAGGAATGAAGCAACAAGGAATGGGACCTGAAAACGGTGTGCGTCAAGAGGTAAAACCTAACTGAAAAAAAAAAAAGGGAGGTCGTCAGAAGATAACAACAAAAACCATTGGTTTTGCAAAAACGCAAACACTTTCTTCGAGAGCGACATTAGAGCGCTCGGTCAAAAAACATTTCCTGCATGATCGCAAGAGATCTTAGCTTTGTCATCCTGGTTCCGTGCAAATGTTAAGATTTACAATATTTAGCGAAATAAGCTAGACTAAAAAAAATTGCAAAAATTTTTTAGTGGCCTCTGTTCTGAGGCATGGGGTGTTACCACATCATAGCAAAGAAAACTACACATATGGCGTGTTAATTTCACAATACCAGTTGGAAGTGCCACTGTCTGTGTTTGTTTTTGTTGTCCTTTTCTTGATGCGCTTACCGTTTTGAGTACGCAAGTGTGTCTTTCAGGCCTCTCATCTGCTGCTGTGTTAATTGTGACACTTTTATTTGCTTCATTCATGTCGATATTGAGTTACCAACTCGCCCAGGCCACCACTTAATATATCGCCTTCCTCTTGACTGTCTCCGACTTAGTGCACGTCCTTGTTTTTGCAGTGCACGTGTCTTTTTGCTGGTAGCTTGCAGCCACATTTGCTAAGAGCATGGGCTGTCTCCTGTTTTCAGTTGCCATCTTTGTATTTGAATCGTTTAAGTAGTAGTGACATGATTTCGAGCCATCGCAAAACGGACATTTATCGTTTCCTTGGCATGCAGTGTTAACACTCCTCCACACCGGAGTCAGACACCACGTATCAAATATTTTACTTTGATTTTAAAATTTTTGTTGCCGAGAATCTGGAAGCCAGCCCCAACGCAAGGGACATTATCCCGAGTCAACACAGTTTCAGAACTCTTTGTCCTGCACATAGGTCGGCAAACTCACTCATGAGTAGACTCACTCAGACTGAGATCGAGCCGCGAGTCTGAGTTTGAGTGAGTCCGGGTGAGTAATATTTTGGTGAGTTTGAGTGCGAGCGAGTCTGGTTGAGAAAAATTTTAGTGAGTCTGAGTCAAAGTGAGTCCGATTGAGGAAAATGTTGGTGAGTCTGAGTGAGCCCAAAGCTCAAAATGTATTTCTTGAGTGAGCCTGAGTGAGCTCTACACTTTTTTGCTGATCTACAGCTCTACTTACGCAACTTAGCTTTACTATCAGCCTTACGTGGTTTCACGTTTATACTCGCACCGACTCACGCATACTTCAAAGCACCAGCGTTCATACGCCAGCTCAATATTTATTGATCAGAGGCGTGAGTTTCGGAGGAGTAGGGGGGTGCCGTGACCTCTCCCCCCCCCGCCCCCCCAAAACTCTTTCCCAGGAATTTTTGATTAAAATATCTCATGTGGGTTACCTCTTTCTAAACAAAAGTCGTCACTGGATTGCAATCACTGAGTACAGCACCGATTAAGCGAGATATTGGTGTTAAAGAGCATTTACACCAAGTTCGAAGAAGCTAATTGTACGCTATAGAACCCATGAGTCGGCTCACTAAGACTCAGATGGAGCCGTGAGTCTGAGTCAGAGTGAGTCCGGCGAGTGAGTCCCAAGGGCAAAACATTCCATGAGTGAGTCTGAGTGAGCTCCACATGTTTTGCTGACCTGTGGTCCTGGATGCAGCCTAAATCGCAGAAATCAGTCGTGGTCACTGGACGACAATTCACTCATCATTGTTTACGTGAATCACGAGCAGATGAAAAGTCTGCCGCTAGTACGTCGTGATTTGCTGTCTGCCTGTGATTACACATCACTGAGAAGCTGCCCCCTTGAAGTTAAAACAAAAAAATGTTTTTTTTAAGGTAGCGCTAATAAAAATATATTCAATTCATTCCCAGGTATCACAATACTCTTTTAAGGGTACTGGACACCAGTGTTCTTATTTAAAGCAACAATTCGAAAATATTTAAAATTCGTATCAGTACTCCTTTGATGCCTGTGCCTCGCAGCGTCATGGCATGATGTGTTCGTTTAGAAGTCATGTAGCTATCCTAAGAAATAATACGATGTACCTTCTTTGGTCAGCAATTTGTGCATTTTTTATGCCTCATTAGGTCTATTTATATCTATGTCATAGATAATCAGGCTATACAAATATTGATCTCCTTGGGGAAGAGCTTCAACAGCCAGACTTACTTGCACTCAGCATCTTTTTGCATTTCTGCACCTTTGTGGTGTACCACATAGAATACAGTAGAATTGAATATTTCTAAATAGTTTGACTTATGGTTTTGGCACTGTGTTTACATGGAGTCTTAGCCAAAGTGCACCAATATGTGCACACAAAAAACCTTCATTTACGGTGATACAGCACAGTTGATAACGCTGTATGCATAGTTTGCTGCTAAAGAACACGCACACGAAAGAGAAGATGAGGAACGACACCTTGGGCGTCTGTAGACGAAAGAAAGCAGACCTAACAGCACTCATCTGTTTCACGTGTCTCGTCTGTGCATGTTTTATCATTGTGAATGTAAACAAGCTGACCCAACTAATAAGCTTTCTATGCATATATTCCTGTTGTTAGCCTCTTTCACAATACTGTATTTTTCTTTCAAATGTCTAGCGATTTAGCGCTTATTCGAGAACATTTGTGTAACTTCCTTGTGAAACACTGTCTGTTACATGAAGGAAAGAAGTGTAAACTTAAGGGCTCGTTTGCTTTGTTGAACACAATATTAATTAGAACTAACAGACATTGATGCCAAGGAAATTATATCGAAAGGTAAAACAGCGCTTAAAAAACGGGGACAAGAAGGGACGACACACGATGCACTACTAACAACAAGTTTTTATTGCAGCAAGGCAATAAGTAGAAAAACCAGGCCTCCAGCGCATGCGCAGTCATCATCATCATAAAAAAGAAGAAAAATGAGTGATAATGCTCACAAGGTGAACTCGTCATGAATGAAATAAAACGCTAGCTGTAAAATACACGTGAACTTTATGATGCTTCATCTAAAAAACTAATCTCTTTCTTGCTTAGTGCCAACGAAGCTGTGCTAACACATGTGTCGCTTTTACTGATGATTGCATGGGCTTCAAAAATGAGACACGTGAACTCTTGGCGATCACAAGGGAGAATTTTGCAAGATGAAAGGTCCGGAGAACACCCGCACTCAGCACAATGAAGGGCCATGTTGCTTCCCTGCTTGTGGCTCAAATTGTTCGCATGTTCCCTCAGTCGAGTGTTGATGCATCTCCCCGTTTGGCCGATGTACGTTCGACCGCAGGCCAGGAGAACCTCGTACACTACACCCACGGCGCACTTCACATACGGTCTCGCGTGCTTTGTGCTGCACGGAGCCTTCTTTGGTCCCTCACAGTTGACGCGCTTGCAAATCCTGCTCAACTTGTTGGGAGCTGAGAACACGACTGATACTCCCATCCGTCCTGCTACTTTTTTGATGCCGTGTGAAACCCCGTGAATATAGGGAATAACACTGGCCTTCTTTCAGTCTCTTGATTTCTTTGGGGGGTGCGCATCGCCCCGTAGGGACTTAAGCAAGGTCGCAGCGAGGTCACCCAAGAGTGAGAGTGGGAACCCGGCATCGATCAGTCTTCTTACTTGAGTCATGAAACTGAGGTCGATTTGATGTACGCAAGACTGCGAAAGGGCATTGCTGAGGGTGGTGAGTCCGATGGCTCGCTTCACAAGTTTCGAATGGGCGGAATGGAAGGGAAGGAGGCCTTTTTTTGAGTGCGGGCGTACTGCCAACAAACACGAGCTCCGCGAAACGTAAGGCTAGTGTCGAGAAAATGTAGCTCGCCCTGCGCACCCCCCCAAAGAAATCAAGAGACTGGAAGAAGGCCAGTGTTGTTCCCTACATTCACAGGATTTCACACGGCATCAAAAAAGTAGCAGCACGGATGGGAGTCTCAATCGTGTTCACAGCCCCCCAACAAGTTGGGCAGGATTTGCAAGCGCGTCAACTGTGAGGGACCAAAGAAGGCTCCGTGCAGCACAAAGCACGCGAGACCGTATGTGAAGTGCGCTGTGGGTGTAGTGTACGAGGTTCCCCTGTCCTGTGGTCGAACGTACATCGGCCAAACGGGGAGATGCATCAACACTCGACTGAGGGAACATGCGAACAATTTGAGCCACAAGCATGGAAGCAACATGGCCCTTCATTGCGCTGAGTGCGGGTGTTCTCTGGACCTTTCATCTTGCAAAATTCTCGCTTGTTATCGCCAAGAGTTCACGCGTCTCATTTTTGAAGCCCATGCAATCATCAGTAAAGGCGACACATGTGTTAGCACAGCTTCGTTGGTACTAAGCAAGAAAGAGATTAGTTTTTTAGATGAAGCATCATAAAGTTCACGTGTATTTTACAGCTAGTGCTTTATTTCATTCATGACGAGTTCACCTTGTGAGCATTATCACTCATTTTTCTTCTTTTTTATGATGATGGTGACTGCGCATGCGCTGGAGGCCTGGTTTTTCTACTTATTGCCTAGCTGCAATAAAAAACTTGTTGTTAGTAGCGCATCGTGTGTCGTCCCTTCTTGTCCCCACTTTTTAAGCGCTGTTTTACCTTTCGTTATGCTTTACCAACAGGCCCAACGTCAATCACTTTTGAAGGAAATTATAGGGGATGTTATTAGAAGTAATTGGTATGTAAATGTTAAGAAAGCAAAGTGGACGAAAAGATAACTTGCCACCGGCAGGGACCGAACCTGCGGCCTTCGAATAACGCGTCCGATGCTCTACCACTGAGCTACGGTGGCGGTCATCCCCCCCCCGTCCACTTTGTAGGGTTTATATGTGCATTTAAACATGGGAGCGTCAGTCAGCGTAGCCTGTTGCCATTACAGCGAGTGTGGAACACTATTTTTTGCCTGTTGGCGTCACTTAGCACGTGATCTTATTACGAGCTGGCAGCTGACTAATAATCCCTCGCATACTACCTGAAGGCATCAAGTCTGCCAGAACGAGATCCTCGCTATGAATGAAGGAAAGAAGTGTAAACTTAAGGGCTCGTTTGCTTTGTTAAACATAATATTAATTAGAACTAACAGGCATTGATGCCAAGGAAATTATAGGGGTTGTTATCAGAAGTAATTGTAATGTAAATGTGAAGAAACAAAGTGGACGAAAAGATAACTTGCCACCGACAGGGACCCAACCTGCGACCTTCGAATAACGTGTCCGCTGCTCTACCACTGAGCATCAGTGGCGGTCATCCCCCCCCCGTCCACTTTGTAGGGTATACATGTGCATTTAAACGTGAGATCAGCGCTCCCCCGTTTAAATGCACATATATACCCTACAAAGTGGACGGGGGATGACCGCCACTGATGCTCAGTGGTAGAGCAGCGGACGCGTTATTCGAAGGTCGCAGGTTCGGTCCCTGTGGGTGGCAAGTTATCTTTTCGTCCACTTTGTTTCTTCACATTTACATTGCAATTACTTCTGGTAACAACCCCTATAATTTCCTTGGCATCAATGTCTGTTAGTTCTAATTAATAATGTGTTTAACAAAGCAAACGAGCCCTTAAGATTACACTTTTTTCCTTCATTCATAGCGAGGGTCTCGTTCTGGCAGACTTTGATGCCTTCAGGTAGTATGCGAGGGATTATCAGTCAGCTGCCAGCTGGTAATAAGATCACGTGCTACGTGACGCCAACAGGCAAAAAAGAGTGTTCCACACTCGCCATAATGGCAACAGGCTGCACTGACTGACGCTCCCATGTTTAAATGCACATATAAACCCTACAAAGTGGACGGGGGGGATGACCGCCACCGTAGCTCAGTGGTAGAGCATCGGACGCGTTATTCGAAGGTCGCAGGTTCGGTCCCTGCCAGTGGCAAGTTATCTTTTTGTGCACTTTGCTTTCTTCACATTTACATTACAATTACTTCTAATAACATCCCCTATAATTTCCTTGGCATCAATGTCTGTTAGTTCTAATTAATATTGTCTGTGACACAGATATTTTCAGGAATTGAAAAAAATATAGTATTTTATCTGCCAAAGGCACTGCATCGAAACAGCTGCTCATGAATACACTCGAAGCAGAATAAAATTAGCATGTCTTATAGATTTTTGACAACAGTGAGTCTCACTTGTGGCCTCGTAAGTGAAGTAATCGTTTTTTGACCAATAAGCAACCTGTGAAAGACTGACTATAAAATGATCCAGTATACCTTATTTATGTAACTGGAGTAGAAGTCTACAGGTGAGCTTCAACAAATACACTGTTCTGTGTTTCCAGCAGCAGTGGTCATTGTATAAGCGCTATGTATCTGCTCACATGGGGGGCTTGCTCGGTCATTGGTGCATATGGGAAATCTCCCTAAAGAGGGAGGGGAGTGCTTGCTTGAGGTTTTACGCTAGTGTAAGTTTTATTTAGTAGATTTAACATCTGTGCTGTGTACATGTCTACGAAAGGATCCTTCAAGGTAAATGATGAATAATGCTACTCTTCTGTCTGAATTGGTAACATGGTTTATATTTTGTTTATCACCCATTGTAATGGCTTACTGGTTTTGGTGTTCTAAGCTAAGCAAGAAGTCTTGGTATAAAGGCTGAAAATTGAGTATCCTGGTACATTTCAAACCTTTTGAGAGGTGCATGATATGATTGGAGAAAGCATTTTCTTCCCCACCATGTATCTTTGCTAACATATTGAATAAGCCATGCTGTAGACTAAAATGTAAAAATGCTTGTGTACGTAGATGTGCACAGTAATAAACCTCAAGTGGTGAAGTAGTACTAGAGCTTTCTATTATAGGGTACCTCATAATGAGATTCTGATTGTTCCCAATATTTTTAAATGTTTAGTTTAATGTTATGCATGTCTTGTATGCAGACTGTTGAAAGGACAGCGCACTACATCGTCTTCGATGGACTGGGTGCTGACGATGCAGTGCACTCTTCATCACATCCCGAAAACAGCTGTTTCGGGTTCACGACCTCACTCAAAGGGTTGCTGCAGTGGTGGAAGCTCCTCGAAGGGTGCTGCAAATACCTTGTACATTTCTAGAACATTCCTCTGATGCGAAAGTTTCCATCTCAAGCTATGTGACCTGCCTATTTATTTTCCCAAAGCAAGCATCAGTTTGCCACAAGATTAACCGCGATACATGTAGAAAGCTATACAGATGCATAATGTTAACAGCATTGCATGGTGAAGTGTAGACAGCCTACCTGTATGCAACTTAAGAGGGCGATTCACAAATAGTGTGTCATGAATGCAGCAGAAGGTTGTCTGTTCATTAAGCGCTCTATTTACCACAAAATCTATTGAAAGTGCCTCCTCTTGGGCACTGGTATAACCCTGCTTTTTTAACAGTTCTAAGCCTGCTGCGCAAGCTATAATTGTTTACATGTGCAGCTGTGGCATTCACATCTATTTACAGTACATGTTTAATGTTTGTAGCACTCTTAAAACGTAGGTTACAATCTCGGGAAGATGTACAGAGTCAGTCATTAAGCTTTGCTCTGAAAGGGGATTTACCCGGTCTATTTCATTATTGCACCTACCGTTTCCAAAATAATATCAGTTTACTTGCCACTTTTTGCTCACAGCACATTAATCACAGAGCTTCCAGAAATTTTTGACAATAGGTGTGGCCACAACGAGACGTGAAAGCAGTGGTTTATTGAGAGTGGACTATAGACCATTACTAGGCTTTGTTGCACTTTTAAATACCCATACTAGCTTTTTACAACTGTTCTGCAACCATGAAAGCAACTTCTACTGGATAGGCCTACTTTATGCACAAATGCAAACACATAGCCTGAAAACGCATGATGTATAAAAACCACATGCGAGTTCCTTGTATGCAGAAACTGTTTGCAGTTCCAAAACCTCTACCGTGAAATTTGAACAAGCGTCCCCCCCTCCCACCCGTAGTGGAAGACAATTGGCAAAATTTGGAGGGCGGCCTTTGCTCGGTCGCGGACCAAAATTCAAGATGGTGGCGGAAGAGCCTCTAAGAAAAATGCACACCTGTGCTTCTAATGAAATGCTTTATTAAATACGCATGAGTTTACTGTATTTCCTGAACAGGAGGGAATCCTGGCGTTAAATCTCATGCGTTATGACAAGGGGGGTAAATACTATCTTGAAGTGTCTCGACAATTTGTGGCAACAGAATGTAACCCCACGGCACAACAATGTAAAAATACTAAGGAATTGTGGACATATCAAAGGTCTCTCAGAACTTGGGTTTCTAGGAATCGCTGCTGCAAGACTGTGTTGCAGAAAACAGGCTGAAAAGAAATGGTGGGAGGTGTGGTGTGGGGTTACTCGGTCAGTGACAATTATTTCAAGTATCCCGAAGAGGGGAAGGGTGCTTGCTTAGGATTTTACGGTAAGGTATTCGGACCTGTTGAGCGACAGTCATTCACTAATCAGCCATTGTCTCGCTTCACGGATTTTTGTCGAGCTCTTGATTATGCAAGCACATACCCACTAACACAGAATGTTCGGTGCTATGCGCACTATATATTGGGTTTAGCAAGCGTAAACCATCAGCGTCATTCTAGGCCAAGAGCCCCGCTGTAGGGCTGGTACTTCCCAGATTTTTCTGATAAAATTTTTGCCCTTTTGCAGTACCACGTGGAGCATTCTGGTAAATTATTTCTGCGTCGTGAAAACAATTTTTATTTCCTTGATGCCCTCTTGAATTTTGCACACTTTTATTAAAGGGACACTAAAGGGCAAAACAATTTTTCGCCTATTAAGTACAATTTCACAATCCCGAAAACACCACTCTTACCGCGACACAACGCTTGGTAAGCGAGAAAACACGTGCACTATATAAGAAAATGCGGGTGGAGACGCCACCTTGAGATTCCCGTGCCAAACAACATGACGTCATAGATTCTGAAGGCGTCTAGTGAGTCCTACGTAGCTTCTAATCGATAAAAATGAGGTGCATTGTCATCTGTGGGTGACATAGACCTAGCATACGAAGTTTCAGAAAATTTCATCGAGCCAATGTCGCGAAAATACGAAAAATACATTTGGAATTTCTGACTCACGTGTGCAGATATCGGCGCCAAATTTAAAAATAAAACTTCAACCTTGATTTTCTCTGCTAATAATGAACTTATGATAGTGAAACATATGACGTTAGAGTTCTCAGAGTGCAGTTTGTCAATCTAAACCAAGTCATTGTTTCGGTTTAGTGTCCCTTTCAGCTATGTGTAATCGAGAAGTTTCTATAAAAACCGTTTTTGTATGCTGATCTGAAAAACTGAGCTTGCGCCACTGTAGGGGTTCAGTTTAGATGTCCTGATATAAGAATTCTGAATTTTTTGTTTCACTGCCAGCTACATATTTTCAAAAACAAGAAAAACGGTCAGAGTTCACAATTCTTTTATTAAACACACTCGTGACCAACTGAAATATTTGTGTGACTTTTACATAAGTGTACATATCTTTTTACAATTAGGTTTGTGGGCCAATAATACTTCAAATCTTGAAGAAAAAATGTGAAACAATAAAATTATAGAATTTAGTTTTTTTTACATTTCTTTCGTTGATGGGACCCAAGCAAAATATTTTGTATGTGGTATTTCTTAGAACTCTTCATTGTTAAGAAATGAAGAAATTCACTTCAAATCATATTTTCTTTTTAACAGGAAAATAACTTTTGATATTGGCCCAAAGAAGGCACCCAACATTTTGCAGTATTGCAATTTGGCCGCACAGAACTGTCATTTGGCAGCTGACACTTGCCACAGTCTTGGTGGGAATATAAGCAGAAGGAACCGAGACAAGAAAAAGAGACAGGGATAGGAAGAATGCTGCATTCTTCCTGTCCCTGCCTCCTTTTCTTGTCTCGGTTCCTTCTGCTTTCTTTTGGTTCTGCTAGTATTCCCACCAAGACTATGTACCAACTTGCCCAACAAGCCACCCTAATGAACTTGCCACAGGCATTGAAGGTGCAAAGTGTTTGTTGGCTGCTGGTGGGAACTCAAAAGTCTTGTCGCCTTTAATTCATGGTTGCAAGTACTGGATTTGCGTCACAAATGTGGCCATGCTTGGCGTGCCCAATGACAAAATACAATCCCAGAGAACAGTAACAGGTATTGTTGGCACATCATGCTACTGGGCCATCTTCTCTACTAGAATGCCAAGAAAAATGTACACGGTGAGAGTTCATTAATTTAACCCTCATCAGTTCAGATAATTCGGATGTGTTCATCGGTCCCGGCCAGCATATACATTGTTTAATGGTGTGAAACTCTCGTTAATTCAGTCATATTTGGCCGCAACCTGGTTAATTCGGACGATCTCGGGAGCACACACAGCTCGGTGTGATGCAAATGTGTGGTGCAAAAGAGCAAAAATGACGTACACGGCTAACCGAAATGGGATTGTGCAGTCCGCATTGCCATCTTCATCATTACGAACTGCACAGTGAAGGCAGGAAAGCCAGAACGCTTCATGCCTATTGCATTCACCACCGTGTGACACCTAGTTGGGCTCGGGCGGTTAAAAAGGCGTGGTTGCCATCATAGGCGTTTCGCAGGGTTCAGGGGGGCAAAGATTCGTTGCAGCACCCCCCCTCCCTATTAAAGGGACACTAAAGAGAAACAATGACTTGGTTTAGATTGACAAACTGCACTCTGAGAACTGTAATGCAATATGTTTCACTGTCATAAGTTCATTATTAGCGGAGAAAGTCTAGGTGGAAGTTTCATTTTTAAATTTCGCGCCGAAATCTCTGCACGTGACTTCGAAAATTTTAAAATGTATTTTTCATATTTTCGTGACATTGGCTTGATGAAATTTTCTGAAACTTCGTATTCTAGGTCTATGGCACCCACAGATGACAATTTACAGAGGGGGGGTCAAAAGTTCCCAGGCCACGCTCCCATAGGAATACATGGGATAGTGGCCTGGGAACTCTTGACCACCCCTATACTTCATTTTTATCGATTAGAAGCTACGTAAGACCCAGTAAACGGCTTCAAAATCTATGGCGTTCAATGTTTGGTGCGGGAATCAAGGTGGCATCTCCACCCGCATTTTCTTTTTGCGCGTTTTCTCGCTTACCAAGCTTTGTGTTGCGGTAAGAGTGGTTCTTTAGGGATTGTGAAATTGTACTTTACTAATACGCGAAAAATCGTTTTGCTCTTTAGTGTCCCTTTAAGTCATTGTATGGGGCATACAATGACTGAATTTGTGTAACAAATGTTAGCATGCTTGGCAGGCCCGATTAATGCTATAGACGCTAGAGAGCAGCCACAGGTATTGTTGGCACATTGTGCCAAAGGGAGCGCGCCCCCCCTCTTAGGCAACTAGGGCGGGAGAAGGGAGGGGGGCTCCCTCCTGCCCCCCTCCCCGTGTGCACGCCTATGGTCGCCATCCGCAATCGCATTGTTGGCGACCAAGGCTTCAGCAGCTGCGGCACATTTCTTTTCTTTACAACCGAAAAGAAGTATCGTCACGTGTATTGTCAAGCTGGCGAGGTGGTGGCAGTACGTAATAAGGTAGGGATGTCACATCGTTTTGGGCTAATTAAGACATGGTGGTCTTGCGCTATGGTAATATTGTGAAAAAAGTTGCAGGATAACGAAAATTACAGCTTTTACGCTGCTCTTATATAAAATGAGTACAGCCGTGGCCACGTCTGTGTAGAGCGCGCGAGCAGCCGGTTTTTGCTCTGTGGGGCGACACCTTGAAGCAGTTTCGGGCTCTGACGTGGTCAGCCTGACCGCGTCAGAGCCCGAAACTGCTTTCAGGAGCATGCGCAGCCCAGTAGTCAGGCTGACCACGTCAAAGCCCGAAACTGCTTCAAGGTGTCGTCCCACAGAGCAAAAAACTGGCTGCTCGCGCGCTCTACACAGACGTGGCCGCGGCTGTAGAGCATTTATGTATTCACCAAGAAAATTGAAGTAGGCTGATGTCATAGTTTCTTAATGTTTCTTGATGCTTTCGATAGTTCGGAATTCGGTTAATTCGGACAATTTTTCCGATCCTGTGAAATCAGAGTTAACAAGCTTTTACTGTATACAATGCACAACAATGTTTTATACAGGGTGCCCTGGCTACCTCTAGCCAGAGTTAAAAGATATGCTGACGCACTCTATGACAATGTGATGAAATGCAGGTTGCTGTCTACTGCCTGGATTATGTCACACTATTTTTTGTTTCATCTAATTTGCTTCATTAGGCATTTTTAATTAGCTTACCTTTGAAGCAACCAAGCTGGGCAAGAATTCCCATGAGAAAGTTGGAGATTGGTCGGCAAAATGTTCAATTAGACAGTTTTCAACTTCCTATGTATTAAATATCAGTGTTTTTCTGCTTAATAGAGATGCCCGCAAAATACAAAAAGCCGGCAGATCCCACGCACTGTGGGAATCGATGTAATGCGAAGCAGCCAGGAAGGAGCAGATCATGCTTTACGTAATTTGCATGTCATGTTTTACATGTTAGGACCTATCATTTATGTTCGTCATACAGTCATGTCGCGCAATACCAATTTTGGTGTATATCCAGCTAGCGAACTGGACGCAAGCGCACCATGAGCGTGGCGTGTAAATGGCGTTGTAGATGACATGCATGCCAAGATTTTCATGTTACCACCTGCCACTTATGTTCATTATACAGTCATGTCACTCAATACCAAATATGGTGTATATCAATCTAACGAAATGGCTACGAGCGCGCCATGAGCGTGGCATGCAAGTCATGTCGCACATGACAAGTCATGATTTCCATATTACCAGTTGTCATTTATGTTCGTCATACAGTCATGCCACTCAATACCAAATTTGGTGTATATCAAGCTAAGGAAACGGCCGTGAGCGCGCCATGAGCGTGGCATGTAAATCATGTTGTTCATGACATGCACGTCATTATTTGCATATTACCACCTGTCATTTATGTTCGTGATACAGTCACGTCTCTCAATCCCCAAATTTGGTGTATATCAAGCTAACGAAACGGCCGCGAGCGCGCCATGAGCGTGGCATGTAAATCATATTTTTCATGACAAGTTAGTCATGATTTTCATGATATGACCAGCCATTTATGTTCGTCATACGATCATGTTATGCCATACCAAATTTGGTATAAATCCCATTAACGATACGGCCAGGAGAGCACAAAGTCGTAGGCGGCTAGATAGATAGATAGATAGATAGATAGATAGATAGATAGATAGATAGATAGATAGATAGATAGATACGCTCAAACTCGCCGAAGTTCGCTAGGAAATGCTTCGCATTTAAAAACATACCACGTGACATGCTCACTTGCGCGCCGTACTGCAGTGCTCCTTTATGTTCCACGTGAAAACGACCGTCGCATTCAGCTGGGTAGGCTGCCTCGACAATGGTGGTGGCAGTGCGATAACGCACGTTTTGCTAGCGGCAACACAAGCAATAACCGCTGTGTCTGTTTATTGCTGTCATGAACCGCTGCGGCAAAGGCCACTGCAATCACGTTAAGGAGCACTGCAATCACGGCACGCAACCGGCATGTCAGGTGGAATTCTTTTGTATTTCGTGGGCGTCTGTAGTAAGTAGAAAAATATTATTATTTAATACATAGAAAGTTATAAACTGTCTACGGATGTTTTGCAAACAGATCTACAACTTTACCATTGAAATTTTTTGCCTAGCTTTGTTGTTTGAAAAGTTGGGTAAACATGCATAATTAGGCAATTAAGAAGGACAATAATTAAGGCAGCTTACCCCTAGGGGTGCCATGCCTGAAGGAGGTGCGGAGCTGGGCAGCCTGCTTTGTTTTTCTTCGGTTCTCTCTGTTTTTCGCTTTGTATTTTCCAGTTTTTTTCTCTTTATTTCTACTTATTTCTATTTTTCTTTCTACTTTTTTCTTTCTCTCTCTCTCCCTTTGTTTCTTGCTTGCTTCTTTTCTTTTTCAAATTTTATACTACATAGCTTTATTTAAAATGCTCCGCACTTAATATCATAATCAAGGCGCTCTAAGAACAAGAGGAAGGAGACTTGCTTTGGCGCGAGTACTCGCTCAATATGCTACAGATGGCTCTGCTATGCGTGGTTTTGCCTGTGTTAAAATCATCATCAAGGCTCTTGAAGAACAAGAGGAAGAAGACTTCCCTTTGGCGCGAGCGCAGGCTACAGCTGGCTATGCTTTATGTGGTTTTGCCTGCGTTACGCCAAGCGACGATGTCAGCATACGACAGCCTGCCCCCCCTAAAGTGCTCCGTACTTTAATAGATAGTGTGGCATACTCCACACAATAGTCAGGAACATGTACTTGGTCACATAGTCATAGAGTGCGTCAGCACTTTTTTAAAACTCTGTAGAGGTAGCAGGGGCACCCTTTATATTTATACACATACTTACTAGTTCTGCTGACTCCCTGTAGCACAATACCTGTGGCTGCTTTCTAGCGTCTATAGCGTTCATCGGGCCTGCCAAGCATGCTAACATTTGTTACACAAATTCAGTACTTCTAATCGATACCGCAAGGCAACAACACTTTCGAGCTCCCACCAGACGTTGACATACACCTCTCATCTTGTGACCACCTGGGCCAACTGTCAGTTGCAAGAGCGACTGCTGTGTGATGAAGTTGCAACACAACAAAATGCTGAGGGCCAATCTCAAACATTAATTTATTTCTAAAAACACAAAAAAATGATTTGATGTGACGTTCTTCATTTCCTAACAATGAAATTTTCTATGAAATGTCGCATACAAAATATTTTTACTTGGACGCCATGAGTACAGAAAGTATGGTGAGAAATGCTGTAAATCACATATTTACTCCTGCTTCAGAATTCTTCAAAAATATTTGATGCATAATTTGCCCACAAACATATTTGTAAAAAGTACATACTCTTATGTGAAAATCATATAAATATTTCTGTTCATGGAAAGTGCAAGTGCATTTAAAAAGGAATCAATAACTTTGAAGATTTAAATTGTTTTTAAATTATGTAGCTGGCAGTGGGGACACCAAAATTTTTTAATTCTTATATTGAGTCACCTAAACATCACCATTATTGTGGTGCAAGCACGGTTTTCAGATCAGCATACAAAGGCAGATTTTAAATAATATTTTGTTACATATAGTTTAACAAAACTGAGAGAAATTTGAGGTCACCACGGAAGTAAATTTTTTTTTTCATGCAGGAGTTGTTTTACCCGAATTCTCCACGTAGTACAGCAAATAGGCATAAAATTTATCATCAAAATCTGCGATATCCTAATGCCATGGCTGGTAGACTTGTTGTGGAAAGGCCAAACAGTCAATGCTTGCTGTCGCAGCAGTGACCCAAAAAAATACTGTGATCATTCTGTATATGCACTTTATTATCATGTGTTACGCATTGCAAATGCATAAGGGCTTAGCAAAATTACGGTACAAGATACTTTCGGCTGATTCATGATTAAGCAAATTTACATGTTTAAATAGAAACAAGAATTACAAAGCGAAGGACAAACAGGAAATTTCATTCCAAGTTTGATGAGCTATACGTTTTTTTAGGAAGTATTTCCGGTTGTTCGCTTAATGACATGGCATTTTTAATTTTTAGGTTGTTGGTTCCTGCTCTTTCTTTTTTTTAGCTGGTTTGCATGTGTGGAGGTCACCGCCATCTCAATAAATGGAAAGCATGGCTGCACCATTGGCAATGTGCAGTATGATGCAGTGGCCTTGCCACCCCCCTCCCTTCCTCTCAGAGAGAGTTCCATTTGCACAGCATTTCGTTTGTCCAAGCTATTCCTTACCGCATGACAGTACAGTGACATATACTGCACCATTTGCACTTGCACATAATTGTGATTTAAGTTCCACCTTGCTGCCTGTTAGTCCATTGGCATTTTCTGGAATTTATAAGGGATGCATTCTCTCTCACATTTTTTTGAAAAAGCACATTGACCCCATTCCTGCAATAGCCGTTATTTCAAGTGTGCATCAAGGAAATCGCATATTTCATGTATATCATATAGACAAAAGTTATATTGGCAACAGGCCTGCCAATGCTTCGTCATGCTGTTAAGGAATGTGTTGGTCAAACGAGAGCGTGTGTGAATTTTTCAAAGAGTGTCAGCTGTCTCTCAGGGAGGCTGTGTATCTTACGTTTCCCTTTTCAGTGAGTTAACTAGTCATCTTGGAGCATGCAGACCATCTAATAATATGGATTGTAGAAGCATGCGACATCAGATTTCGTCAAGCAAGTGCTTATCTAAACCATCATGTTCCTGATGACCAGGAACTTACTACCTGCATCAACTTAAGTAATTTTGTTTATTACTGCTTTATTAAAGCTTACTCTTTGTTGCTTGGGTGTCAAGGTTTGTGTTTTTCTATTCCTATGTATATTTGATTTCATTTTTTAAAAAAAAGGTCAATTTAGTCATTACCACGTCACGTAATCACTCATGTCATGTGTCACCTTGTCTTTCCACTGTGTCACATCCTATATCAATCCAAACCAACCAGCCCACCTCACTGTATATGCGCAGCTTCATTTGCACTGCAGCATGTACTGGAGTTTTTTTCAGTTGAAAATATCACATGCTGTTTTTGTGTATTCATATTTGTGTGATCAGGTTTGCAACAGCTGCGCAAATTGCGCTAATTGGATGCAATTTTTTATTTTTGCGCAAGGCTGACCCAAAATACCCGACCAGCCTCAATATTTTCTAAGTACTATTAATTTTAGCAAGAAATAGAAAAGGCGGTAATCACCTGTAGTTTGTGCATCATCATCCAACGCAATCCAGATGCACAGACCGTAACCCTAACTACTAGTTCATTATACCCTAACCTCACTGCGAAAGAAAAGAAAAAAAAAGAGAGCGGTTCTAAAATTTCCTGAGCTTGTTCTAACATGTGCAGAAAGCTTTTTAAACCACTTTTGCCACAGTACACCATTGCTATGCGGAAAAGCATTCTATGATTTTGAAGGGGCTACTAGTTGCTGTCACAGGACACAGCGAATTTTTTCCCTTAATTACTCATGCATGCACATGCCATATAATAACGAGTACTAGTATGACTGCTGACATCTAACATACGCCACTTTTCTTTTTTCGCCACCCCCTTTAGCTCCTCCTTTAGAAATCTCCCGAATTTCTAGGTCGCCTGTCAAACAGTTTCACTGGCTCGGCAAATGCTAATGTGGGCTTCGACATTGTTTGCGCTGTGAGACAGCTCGACAGACTGCTTTTCTTGAAATAGAAGCTCTCACGTGTACTGTGTGTGCATCAGTTAGCTGATGTTAAATAGTTTGTGCATATATATTTTTTTTCTTTTCTAAAAGTCAGTCTCATTTGTTGTGCTACTGCAAATTTGGAATTTCAGGCTAAAAAATGCAGCCTTTATTTTTCCCGCAGCCTACTCCAAATTTAGATTTTCGTGTTCCAAAGCAACATTTTGCTGCTCCAAAAATTGCTCCAGATCCTAACTTGGCTGTTGCACCCCTGCTAGTTGTAAGTGATTACTGTTTCACCCTGCTTTTGTGTGTCCATTTCATGTTTGAAATTGCATTGTTTTATGGCAACATGTTATCGATTATGTGATGTGCTTATTATTTTACATCTTTATATCAAGTATTCTGCATGAATCGGATGCAGTGACACTGTTAAGCTATTGTAATGGTGTTTATTGTTTTCACTCCGGTATTATTGTTTCTCCAGCATTCTGAATATTTGAACGCACAAGTATATTGTGAAATGAAAACTCCTAGTCATGTATGTTACACATCAGGCATGCCACGAGACGTGCAAACTGTGGCGTATCAATGTGGAGATTGCAATGTGATTGCAATTATTTCAGTATATTAGAGAAATAAGGCATGCTGCACTGCACTACTGTTCTTGCTGTTTGTATACTTCACTGCACTGCATTTGTGTGTTGCATTGAAGCATGTTAAAACCAGTTCTTCATTTTAAAGTGCAAATAAAGGTTCTTTCGTTATATTTTGATACACATGCCTTGGTCATTAGTGCTCCATGCCATGCAATTCGCATCCTATTTGATGTCTTCTTTGGCCGCAAATGCGATGCCGCTCTGCACACTCGAAGAAGGTCTCTGAACAGCCTACAATTTGTCTCTGAATCCTGTACGAGCTCTGTGTTTAATGAAGCTCGATTTCATTTTGCACTATGGGATAACTGTGTGAACCTCGTGCTATAGACGGCAACACATTTTGAGTCATGCCTTCATATTCAGCTACGATTACATTGTGTATGTGAGGGCCATATATCCCGTGCGTCATATGCACCATAAAAACAGCGCTGGGGCCAGGATTTTCCCACTGTGGCAGGAGCCACTATGATTAGTCTAGTGGCCATAAAAGGACTAGAGCCCTTTAGCTCTAAAGGGTCCGCCTTCTAGCGCTTCCATGGGAGCCAACTGGGAGAGGGGTACCGCTCAAATTATGGAATTTTTCGCATGGGCGTTGGGGCGTAATTGTGCATAAACACCCCTACACCCGTTTTGCCGAGTGGGTGTAATCTTGCTATTACACACCCATGGGTGTAATCTTGCTATTACACACCCATGGGTGTAATCTTGCTATTGCACACCTATGGGTGTAATCTTGCTATTACACACCCATGGGTGTGAACAAAAATGTTCACACCCATGGGTGAAAATTTGGAAATACACCCATTATATAGGTGTAATCCTGCTTGTTACACCCATTTTTTGGGGTGTAGGGGTGTGAGTTATAGACACCATATTACACCCATATGGGTGTAATCTGGTTTACAGTGTAGTATGACCAGTACCGAACGCAATTCAAAAAGGGTGCAAAGCGCGCCAATTTTCGGCGCCGCCAGCGCTGCCAAGCGGTCAACTCCCGTGGTCACGCCCCATGTGATCACGTGGCCACACAAAATGGTGACGCGAGTTTCAGCTGACATTTCGTCTGCTCGGCGCGCACGTGTAGGCATGTGTTCGCCACCCCCCCTCCTCGTCGCCGCCGTCATCGGCGTCCACAAGCGACAGTGAAAACACCGAGGAATATGAAATCGCTGCGATTCGCGACGTGGCGAATCATTTTCAGTTCGATTCTCTTCGGAGCAGTGATTCTGATATCGACGCCGGACCGAGCAGCGACGAGGAGGCAGCTGGAGACGCACGCTCGGGCCATGCTGGCTGGCAAGACATGTCAGAACAACGCATATGAACGCTGCGTGCGTGTTACTTGTTTGAAACGATATTTCTCTAAACCCTACGTTCTGTACTGGTGCACTTTGATCGGTTATTGTCGTGTTTGCGTCTACCTAAGCATAACCAATGTGTCGTAATAACTGATGAGTTAGTGAATGTCGCCATGTGTATCAGTTGTATACTGCTGAGAGACTGAAACGCGACAAGAAAAAAGTGAAACGCGGAGGCCTGGCGTTTTTATTCTGTGAGCGCGTTGGGATGTAGCGTTTCGCAATGGTGCACCAAACTTTTCGCCTTTTCTCTTATTTGAAGAGCACGATTGCAGCGCCCAATGGTTCCACGGTATGCTGGTACGTAATGCGACGGAGATCGTAGCTTCGAATAATTGCATTCGCGCTCACGACTCCAAGACAAATCACCCGAATCAGCCCAACCAAACTGCAGGATTCACATGAACGCGCTGCACGAACCAAGCAAAACAAAACAAACGACGCTGTTGCCAGGCAACCTGGTGTCGCCGCCAGGCGGTACCACAAGTAGGCACCACGATGACAACACTAAACTTGTCGACGTCAGCGTTGCTCGAGCAACGTCACTCAGCGCCTGAGGCGTGGCCTAGGAGCTAGCTGAACACGTCAAAATAGTGTCGATGTTGCGTGGCATGAACGCGCCGTTGAGCCTTTGCACGCTCTTTGCGCTCGATTTAAAATAAATTCTACGTAACAGACGCAATTCATACTTCGCTAAAAAAACTCATGCATACCAAGCAATCGAGTGAACGCCACATCTCGAGTTTGAAATTTGGTGTCACTGCTCCTTTAATGTCTCATGCTCACGTCCGTTCGTCCGTCCCACCGTCCGTGGCCTGGCACGGTGCTAGGTGGCCGCCAGGGCGCGCCAACGGACGCTGGTCGCGCTCTCGCGTCGGGCTCTACAGCGCTCGCGCTTTGCTTGCATAGCGGCGGTGTGCCCAGCGTTTCCAATCATGCAAGAAGGGAGACACATGGATGGCGTTCCATTCTGACCGACCCCGTCTCAATGGGTACAGGAGCTCGCGGAACACGCTTTAGAATTTACAAAGTGTCCTTGAATTTTTGCTTGATCGATAGATATTTTCTGGTCCAGATCCCGCTTCAAAGTGGTTCTTGAGATGATTCCTGCTATAAATTTGATCCATTTGTTGAAATTTTTTTAATTACACGGCTGGATAGCAAAAAAATTAGTACGGTCCAAGAAAGGTAGCAGGCGCTGCAGTTAATACCTATTTGCTTACAGTCACTAATTTCGCATTAACGCTGGTAGTAAACAGGCAGCATATAAATTCCTCAGCGTCTGGCTTATCGCATACTGTCGCTTATCGGCTGCGCCCACCGACGGAGACAGTCCGCGCAGCCGACCGAGCAACGAAACTAGGGCAGGGGTGGGGGGGGGGGGGGGGGCATGTAGGGAAGGGCATGTCAGCTCCACTAACGTGAAACCTGGGGAGGGGCGAAGGATGCAGTCCACTTTTAGTTAACGCGTACGCTACGAATCATTGCTCTTCAACTACGAACAAGAGAAATCTCCCACCGACCCTACATTGCAGGTCAAGATCCAGTGCCTCCATATACACGCGGTGGCAGGTGAACGGTTGTGCATCTCGTTGTCTCCCGCGGGCGAGGAAGCATTGCCATAGTCAACGCGCGCCGTTCTGTTTCTCTCGCCACGCGGCGAGCGTTGAGGGGGTGTCGGGAGAGAGCGAACTCTCTCTTGGTGAGAGAAGCTGGTCCCATATTTTCGCTCAGGCAAATCGACGTTCACGACAGCAGACGACGGATGAGCACGCCGACATGCTAAGACCCTAGGATGCTTCACCCCTAAAATTTAGTAAGGGTTCCAGCTACTAACTCTGAAGTGATGGAGGTAGCAAATGGTTAATTACCGCTGCAGTTGCTACCTCTCCACTTGCGCTAACTAATTTTGTACTAAAGTAAGTAAGAAACAGGTAGCACAAAACTAGCAACGTTTTAAAGGGGTCGTGGAAAGAAAATGAAACTGCCCGGTTTTAATTTTCCCTGCTTCAATAAGATTAGACATGCCGATTTTGGAAATATTTAGGCGAAATATTCAGTCTATAATTAATGACGCCCTTGTGAAATCGGACTTTTTTTTGGGCTCCTAAGCGTCCATGCGGCCCCACCGGCCGCCATAGACACTAACGGGGGGACGTGAGTTTGGCATCATGCTAAGAGAAGTTGTAAACAGAGCGCTTCTTTTGCTCTAAAATATCATAATTATACAGACCTAGAAATGAAAAAAATTAACACAACAAGTTTAGAGCTTTGAGTTGTATATTGTGCAAGTACAGCAATTGATCTGCTTGGTTCCGCTTTCAAGTATATCCGGGCTCCACCACGTGTGCATTCTTGCCTTCTCAGTTGCCTTCGCTTGCTCGGCGCAGCGTCCCTGTTTTTCCGTAATGATTGCGTTAGGTTGTGTTTTATGGTGTGTTTCTGGCGGCTTAGTCCTTGCTACTCCAATCATGTGCGTCGTCGGACAGTGCCGCACAACTTATCAAAGTGGAATCAACGTCCTTATGGTGCCGCAATTGAAATGGTATGATACTATGGACCTTGGTCAACTATTGCGCATCAAGCATCACTACGTCGCCATGTTTTGTCGACACGAGAGACTTCTCAGTGGCTAACTTAGAGGGACGTCAGCTGCAATGTTGAGGTGAACGTGAGCAGGGGAATAGAGATCGTGCTTTTTAGCTAATAATTGAATCCGGACGATCAGACGAGTGAAGGTACAGTATTGAATGGACGACCAGGATTATGAATACACGCGTAGTTGAAAATTTTCGGAAAATGTTTCACGACTATTTTAAGAAAGTTAGTAAACGCTGCAGTTATTACCAGTTTTCTTGCAGTTACAAACTTTTCACAAACCATTTTTGTTATTAGTGTAGAGTCATACCTTGCATTTAGTGAGTTGTCACTGCGAATGAGACTTATAATTAGCCTAATCTTAGTGGTGACCCAAATCTCCTTATGAAGAACTGAATGAATGAACAGGAATGATGAATTGGTGGGTCTCTAGCGCTAGTTCTTCATTATTAAACTTGTTTACTTACTCAACCTGATCAAACATATTATAGCACTCCAGACGGTGAAAACTATGGATTGCCTCATAATTACGATGTTTTAGGGGCAATCCACAAGTGATAGCGGATATTAATAATGCATGATGCACTGGCAACACTGCGCGCGTCCAGCAAAAGCTGTTATGAGATCACAACAAGGGCCGTTTTGCGCCGTAGTTGTCCGCCGCCGCCGCCGCCGTTGTCCGTAGCCACTATCGCTCGAAATAAGAAAAAAACTAACTAAATAAAGAATGCCTATGGCAGAATGGGAATCGCACCCGGGCCATCTGCGTGGCAGTCCAGCACTCTGCCACTGAGCTACGCCGGTGCTTGAAACTGCGTTGCAAACTGACCCTATGCAGGCTTCATGTCGGGTAAGGAAACGCGTTAACATTTTAAATGCGAAGCATTTCTTAGCGAACTTCGGCGAGTTTGAGCGTATCTGACTATCTATCTATCTATCTATCTAGCCGCCTACGACTTTGTGCTCTCCTGGCCGTATCGTTAATGGGATTTATACCAAATTTGGTATGGCATAAAATGACCGTATGACGAACATAAATGGCTGGTCATATCATGAAAATCATGACTAAATTGTCATGAAAAGTATGATTTACATGCCACGCTCATGGGGCGTTCGCCGCCGTTTCGTTAGCTTGATATACACCAAATTTGGGATTGAGTGACGTGACTGTATGACGAACATAAATGGCAGATGGTAATATGCAAATAAGGACGTGCATGTCATGAACAACATTTGATTTACATGCCACGCTCATGGCGAGCTCGCGGCCGTTTCGTTAGCTTGAGATACACCAAATTTGGTATTGAGTGACATGACTGTATGAGGAACATAAATGACAAGTGGCAATATGGAAATCATGACATGTCATGAGCGACATGACTTGCATGCCACGCTCATGGCGCACTCGCGGCCGTTTCGTTAGCTTGAGATGCACCAAATTTGGTATTGAGTGACATGACTGTATGAGGAACATAAATGACAAGTGGCAGTATGGAAATCAGGACGTGTCATGAGCGACATGACTTGCATGCCACGCTCATGGCGCGCTCGCGGCCATTTCGTTAGCTTGATATACACCAAATTTGGGATTGAGTGACGTCACTGTATGACGAACATAAATGACAAGTAGCAATATGGAAATCA
Source organism: Rhipicephalus appendiculatus (assembly GCA_030522465.1). Lineage (NCBI taxonomy): Eukaryota > Metazoa > Arthropoda > Arachnida > Ixodida > Ixodidae > Rhipicephalus > Rhipicephalus appendiculatus. Next base: position 9,063 of record JALIZH010019514.1, on the reverse strand, counting down.
TGACATGTCATGAGGGACATGACTTGCATGCCACGCTCATGGCGTGCTCGCGGCCGTTTCGTTAGCTTGACATACACCAAACTTGGTATTGAGTCACATGACTGTATGACGAACATAAATGACAAGTGGTAATGTGGAAATCATGACTTGTCATGTGCGTCATGACTTGCATGCCACGCTCATGGCGTGCTCGCGGCCGTTTCGTTAGCTTGAGATACACCAAATTTGGTATTGAGTGACATGACTGTATCACGAACATAAATGACAGGTCCTAACATGTAAAACATGACATGCAAATTATGCAAAGCATGATTTGCTCCTTCCTGGCTGCTTCGCATTACATCGATTCCCACAGTGCGTGGGATCTGCCGGCTTTTTAATAAAGCGTTTTAGAACAGTAAAGTAACAACCAGGCATCACACAATGCGAATTGTGTAACGAGTGGGTCGTCAATGCTCCAACACATTACAAAAGCCTCAGGCATAATTCTTCATCGTCGTCAGCCACGGCATCACCAAAGTGCGCACAACGCATTACAAGTCTATAGCGGGTACCACGCTTTTCCGAAAAATGACGAAAAATGGCATAGTGGACGCTTCCCGACTACACAAAAATTATGATGATTTATAGCGTAGTGGGTATCATGCAATTGTGTTTGTAGCAGTTGCCCCGAGAGTGTTTAACCCTTTCAGTCCCGAATTAACTATTTTCAATGTAAGCAACTAGTTTTTCCATTTTGAGATGCGCATGATCGTGGTAGTCCAAAAAAAACTGAAAAAATCTTTGCTCACACTTTTCAGTGAAGAGTAATTAGTGGGACAATTAATTTAATAAATATTTATTATTTAATAATATTTCCACAATTTTTACTTTGTTTATTACTTAAAATGTTATTCAGATAGGATAGCATAATGTCCAATAGCCAAAATTCAAATTTCCGGCACAGAACTAAAATAAATGCCCAATCTCTGCATGGTGAAAGAAGTCGCTGCCTCAGAAAAATGCGCGAACAGCACGACCGCTTCTGTCATTTCTTCGTTCAGACGTGACCTCGCTTTATTGTGTGTGCCATGTTGACACCACATGTGGGACAGATGCTAAATACGGGCTCTTGAGGAAGAACAACGCTTTATCTTTACCAGATGCTTGCTGACTGACCTACATAATTTATGATTCCAATTGGAATCACTGGGACTGAAAGGGTTAAAAAAGGCTCTAGAAAGGCCGCTCTTCCAGCTTTCGCTGTGACTGTGCGGCGCGTTCCAAGCAGGCCTGGCGTTTTTTTTTTTTTTTTTTTTTTTTTTTTTTTTTTTTTTTTTTTTTTTGGTTGCCGTCGGGATATCGTATGCTAGCGTGTCCATAAGGAGTGGCCACAGACAAGCTGATGCGCAGCTGTTTGCGGAGCTTTCGGACCGAGAGAATATGGCCGTTTCTTTCGTCATCCAGCGCCGAACGGTCAGTGAACCTCACTGTGCTGCCACAAATCGGCCAGAACACATGCAATATCAAAGTTCTGCGTGCTTCAAAACTCATCCGCCATGCGGGTTAGCTTTGACTCATCCCTCTCTCTTTCGTTAGCACATTCTCCGAGTTTCGCAGAAAACTCGCGGGACCTTGTGCTAACGAAACAGATTCCCTCAGGAAAGGAACTTCAATTATTGGACTTGAGGCTACATCTGAGCGCTGTGCATTTGGCTGGGGATGTGCCACTTGGTCCCAAAAAGGTTTCTGAAGGTTCACATTTGCACGTTCAAAGCTTGTCAAGAGGGGAGTGGCCACGTCTGCCCTCAAGAGCTCGTTGAGCAGATCCTGCTTTCGTCGTATCCAAGAGAGAATTGATGACCAAACACGCCGTCTGCGCCTGGCCGGTTGTCCGGATTCGGTTCTTTGCAGTATAGATGGTGAATGCAATATAGATGAAGTACAGATGCAGAATGCAGTATAGATGGTGAAACATAATGGTGAATGTAACAGCGCAAGAACATCGGAAAAGAATGGGACAGAGTAGAAAAGAGCGCTCTTTTTAAATGCGAATGCATTTCATAGTCGGGCTATGTCAGGCATCCGGCGTTGTCCGGCGTTGTCCGGCGTTGGCCGGCGTTGTCCGCGGGGAGGAGGATAGGTTGAGGAGGTGTCCGCTCGCCGGCAGGTGTTATCTCTCCGCTCTCACTCTCTCTCCCATAGCATAAGCTGCGGGCGCGCCCGCTTATCCTCGCCCCTAGCAAAGTGGAGAGGAGGAGCGCGCTATGGCGCGTGAGGGCGCTCGCATCGCGGGAGCTCAGCAGAGCTACCGCGATAAAAAAAAAAAAAAAAAAAAAAAAAAAAAAAAAACAGGCGCTGCGCCGTGCTCCCGACCGGGCTGCAGAAATTAGGCGCCTTTTCCTTCTTCGAACCACAGCCACCATATATAAATGGAGTGAAGCGCGCGCGAAATGCATGCGCATTTCCTCACGATTCCCCTTCGGGGAGGTGGGGGGCATTTTTTACTCTGTCCCATTCTTTTCCTGTGTTGTTGCGCTGTTATATTCACCATTATGCACCCAGACCAACTAGCCCAAGCTTCTACACTTTTGAAACAGTTTCTAAGAGCACCACCTGTAGAGGAGCCTCGAAGAGAGAAAAAGAAAAACTCAGTCATCCCCTACATTCGTGTTGTGGCCACAAGCTGAAGGAAATAGTACGGTGATTGGGCGTACATCTTGTTTTTTGGGCCCCCCAACGAAATAAGCCTACGCAGACAGGTGGATTGCAGCATAGAGTTTCCTGAAATTAACTATAGGCGACTCTGGCGCTGCGATCGTTACGCCACCATGGGAATGATGGGTAGTACACAAATTTGCCTGGTCTTCGTGCTTCCGGCTTCGAACGCACTTGTGGCTTTGTTTATTGATGTGTTTTGGTTCTGTTTCGGAGAAAAGAATGGACCGTTGTGAACTTCGTGAGCCGATTCGAATTCGTGAGCCTAAAAAACTCAAGGTGGTGAAGCGTAACTGCTAAACCTTCTCTGAACTTCGTATTGCGGCAAAGCGGATTCAGGCCACACGGAGCCAAACGGAGCCAAAAGAACGAATACTAGGCAAGACTAGGCAAATTTGTGTCCTACCCATCATTCCCAAGCTGGCTGAAGTGCCGTGTGTTGCAGCTCCCACAGACACTAGCGCTAGAGTTCCATATAGTGTACTTATAAGAAACTCTATGCATTGCAATCATCATGCTCGAAAACTAAGCACCAAAAAGCACTCGAAACTGTTTGTTGCATGGAAGGATGAGGTGGTGTACGAGTCTCTTTGTCTTTCAGACGCTCGTACGTAGGACAGATGGAGCAATACCTCAATGATCGCCCACGTGAACACGCGTGGAAGTCCAAAGTTCTACCAAGAACACCCTGCCGCGCATGTTGCAGACTACGCATGCCGACCTGCATTCGAGAAGTGCAGAGGGATAAGTCGGTCTGCGGACAGGCTGAGACGAGAGCGTCGAGAAGCCTTCGAGATTCATAAAAGAAATCACGAATGTGTCAGCTCTCCTTTCATTGCCATTTCACAAAAAAGAAATCTGTTTCCTCGAGTGCTCAGTGCAGGTGTACCGGTGAAAAACTTGGTAGTGGGGGGCGTTAGCTTTGCTGGTGCTGTTACGCCACATGTGTGTTTTTCGTATTTATTGTCTGTCTAATGATAATAAACTCACTTGATAGTCAGCGCTGTGTTCGTGTGCTTCTTTTCGTTTTTTGTCCCGTCTCGGCGCGCTGTTCCCCGCTCAGTTATTTTTTTTTATTGATATGATATATAAGGAGATGTTGGCGCACAAGTAAGGCGCCGGCTACTCCTTTGCCCTTGAGTGAGTACTGAATATACATCTTAACAAAGGAAAAACAAAGAGCAGTACATGGAAAATAAAACACAAGAGCACACATATGTAAAAACACACTCACACGCACACAACACCATCACCACGTATAAGAAAATGTCCGAATGCCAATGAATAATGTCTCTGATGATGTATCTGGTCATCATTGAGTCCCACCGGCTCAACACAGCAGTCAACACGTCTAGTCCTTATGTGGATGAATTCGTTCATGTGGACATAACAGTCACATGCAATTCAGCATTCGCGCATAACATGTTTTTTTGGGCAGCCATTGTGCACCCGAGACGCCGAGCGTCGAGAGAAGGTTTTGGAGAACATTGCCGAGAGTGCATGGAACGCAATTACCAGACAACATTCATTAAGATTCGTGAGTGGGGCTGGCTGTTGGAACTTGCACAAGAGAGTCCCACTGGTGAGATTTCGCCCGTTGGGTAGTACAAATAATTTGTGTGATAGCATATAGCAATAAATTGATGTGCGATAGGCATATGTCTCCCCTGTTCAGTTTTACTGAGGCACAAGCATTTCGTTACGTGTTACGTTTAAACAGACGCCCCCCAATTCCTTATTTTTTTTTATCTTATGCCGTGGTCTATTTTTGAAGAAAATAGTAGCGCAATAACTATGTGGGAATACTGGTGTGTAAGTTTCTGTGTTCCTAATGCATTGTATCACAAATGTATAACGATTGCTTGTGTTTTCGTTCGCTGCCAATGAAATGCCCTAATATAATGTAATATGATGCGGTAATATGTTGCGTGTACAGGCGCCTCTTTCAGGCGTTGCTCGCCTTTGGCTCCTGTACCTCTCTTGAAAAAGTGTTCAAGGTGAAATAAAGGTTAATTCATTGACAAAGATTCATTCATATAGACCCATAACCGGCACTCTAAAGCTGTGATAGCTCAGCGGCGTCCGAGTGTCGGGGCTAGATAAGTGTCGATTTTCACATGTTGGAGACTAGCTCATATGCCTCTTCTCTATCATTGCAGCTACATTTATGTTTGGTATGGAGACGCGAAGTTACTACTGGATGCGTACTCTACTGGTTCACCTTCGATAAAATAGAATCATACTTTTGAATACCCAATCCCACAAAACTCGTGCTCTCGCGCTCACTGTTTGCAGCATGCGTGTATACGTCTTTCATATTCGCTGCAGGTAGGAAAGTTCTAATTACAAACGTTTCGCGGCGTTTACCACTTCAACCTTCCGTGATTAAACTCACTGACCGGTAAGCTTTCCATTGTGCTAAAAAGAATAGGGCCCACAAAAATTGGTCCGTTTAAGAAAAGTCCGTTTAAGAAAACAGGGAGAAAATTTTATTTACTTAGATAGGCGAAACTTTAACGGAGAAGACTTTTAACGCCATTTTACACTTCTTTCGCTTGTCATCTTGGTGCATATTTCCCCGTCACTCATCATACATACTTGAGTGCCTGTTGCTTACCTCGGCCTGAAGAATAACCTTCAACAGTCGCAGTAAAAGCAAATAAAAAACTGCGTCATCTTAAAAATGAATGTTGCTACGGGCTCAAGTTGAAATAAAAGCTTAGTTCAGGCCACCAATACAAGAACTAATCTAGAGTAGTAAAACTTGGGGCGTTTGTAATGATCTCGTGGTAATGATGGTGGATTGGCGACAAGTTCCCTTTGTCGACACTGTGGTTTTAAGCAAGAACACTTTTATCCGAGGATCAATTAGCATCGGTAGTTCCCTGAATGCAGGGCTGCATGTATCTCGGTAATTCAGCAGTTAAAGCTGATAAAAACTCCTCGCAGTTTTATCGTTTCTTTATTCGAAGTTTTTTCGTCCATTCTCATTATATAAAAAAATATTCGAAAATTATTCGGTATTTCAAATATACACTATTCCATTCGAATAGTGAATCGAATAGAACACTGTTCAATTCGTTGTTTGAAATTTTCAAATATTCACACACCCCTAGTGTTGCGACGTCATTGACAGCAGCACATGACACTGGACGAATTATTCGAGGCGACTTATGTAATTTTTGCAATGTGCTGCTTCAGTAGATTCAGGAAAGTTGAGAGCAAAAAATAGAACACACAAGTGGAATATGTGTGTGTTGAATTTTTAATTTTTTACGTCGAATCTCAGGGAGATGCGAGACTACTCTGCCTCCACTTCGCATGAGTTCGTGTACTCGCCGTTCCCGGGTCGTGTAGGCGCCAGCCCTGACAACGCTTGGCGCGTGTATGGTGCATCGTCTATGGCAGCAGTTCCACCGGTGCGACTCGTAAGAATCCATGATCCGTGCTACCTCTCCAAACGTGCTTACGCTAAGGAATCCATCCCGCAGAAGCAGTGAGTACTCTACCGAGAACGCAAAAATGACCCAACACCACTCGCGTGCTCGGGCTGGCTCAGACACGTCACGTGACCTTACGGGCGTATGATGTGTCGATGCGTCTGCTTCATGTGATCCTCCGGCTCCGATAGCGAAAAGGCCAGAGATGGAACTTGGCTAGCGAAGCCTGCACGGGGTGAGTGAGAAGGGTTTCAAGCTTGCCTCCTCGCATCATGGTGTCGGTCCGCTTCAGAGTACAGGTTTTCTCAGCTCGTAATGAACCAATATCAAATATTCTTGTGTTGCAACGCTCTTCATTGAACACGCAACAATCTCCAGTGTCTAACTAGAGTTGCTTATGTGACCTGGTGAAGGGCCCCTTAAGAGTCATTTATATTTGGCTCGGTATGTTTTCTGTCTCTTTCTGTGGCGCGATCGACCGTAACTTTGCAAACAAATGTTGCACGAAAGCTTTCAGACATAGCTGTAAAGTAAGTGCTGAGCTCCGTACCTAATATCATCTGCCAAAAAGCAATGCACAGGAGATGCGCAAGGCCGTTATAAAAGTAATTACGGCCCACAGAAAAAAAACTGCAACAGCTAATTCAGCTAGATATCAGCCTCCCCGACGTTATTACACCTGACAGCATCATTTAGATTGTTCTCTATGACATATGCAATTGATTCCAGCAGGGAACGCGAACCGTGGTTTCACGTGCACTGCCGTCTTTCTTTTCCTATGCGTGCCGCCCAAACGAAGGGGCTACCGTGCCATTATAATCACTCCAAATTTTTAGTTTTATTGAAAGGGAGACTCAACTTATACAGCAAGATATAGGTACCGATAATTATTGTAGCAGCTTCCATAACTTGCTCATGCCACAGCAACTCGCACTATCGGAAAAAAGTCACTCCCGCTTAACGGCAAGCTTTCGTACTCGCGATAACGCGCCTATTTATATTCTGGCAAAGCACCTCGCTTCCTACTTTAAGCCGAATAAATCTGACATTAATCAAGCGGCCCTTGATGGCGCTATTGCTTGTCGTGATCTTTTTTTGTTTCTCGCAGCGTCGACAGCGTTAGACTTGGTGAGCACAACGATTATCGGCTTCATTTGGCTACTAGTACATCAAACCCCTCTCCTGCGATAAGTGATTTTCTAGAGAGGCGTATGATAAATGAGGTGCTTGGCAAAATAGCTTCTATATATAGCCGACTTCCATACACGCGCTTACTGCAGAATACCGGAGGCGACAACACACCACCGCGCTGAAGTGTGCTTCCACCGATTGCTAATGCATAATATGGAATCGAGAGAAACCATGGTCTCGTGCTAATTCGGATATTTTCTTAACTCCGCGGTCCACAAGGACTCGGGAGTCCGAGGTTATATAAGCTTGTTTTCTTGTGTATGTTTCTTTTTTTCGTGCAGCCCTTTCGATATGCGGTTAGAAAAGTGGGAAAATTATTATTGCTGTTCAGCATCCCTTCGAGAGTATAGTACAACATATTCATAAGCTGTAATTTTTCACGCCAACTGTTTTTACAGTGCTGTGTCTTAAATGGACGTAAAAGTGAAACAAGGAATTTACTTAGATGGATTATATGTACTCTCAAAACTCTATCATCATTAATTTCGCTATCATAAGCTTAATAATAAAGAGAAAAGCAAAGTGACATTTTCATTTAAAATTTCGCGCTGAAATCTCCGCGCATGTTGTAACGAATTTTAAATTGAATTTTTTGTAATTTGGTGACATTTACTCAACGAAATTTCCCGAAAGTTGCTATGTTATGTCTATAACCCCCCTCAGAATACAAAGTTCTTCATTTTACCGATTAGAATTTACGTATTTCCTGCTAGGCGCTGTCAAAATCGATGACGCCACGACGTTTTGTTCGGGAAGTTCGTTCGTTTCGATCGTCTTCTTGCGGTAGGAGTGGTGTTTTTGGTGTTGTGTAATAGTAACTTATTGGGCGAGAAAAAGGGTTTTTCCATTCAGTGTACCTTCAAGGTAGCGCAGCTCATTAGGCAGCACGTATCTATATGGAAAACCACGTGGGAAATATGTCAACTGTTGTAAGCACTTACGCGGCTTGAGGGAAGTAGCTCCAGTTGACTGTTATGCCCAGCGGCAAAGGCCGTTGCGCTCAACGTCCCTGTCGCGAGACACCAGTTGATGCAGGCTATTCGATGCGTCGTCCAGTCAGAAAGGTTTCGGCGGCAGCTGGGGTGTACCTCTTGCTTGTGGTCTACTACTGGCGCTACAGACGCACGCGCGCGCTCACACACACACACACACACACACACACACACACACACACACACGCACACACACACACACACACACACACACACACACACACACACACACACACACATATATATATATATATATATATATATATATATATATATATATATATATATATATATATATATATATATATATATATATATATATATATATACGTAGATTATGAAGAGGCTGGCTTCGGTTGCCGTAGAACAAAATAGGAAAAATATATATACGCTTCTAAAAAACTGTTTATTGGTGACGTTTCGATCGGAGACCGATCTTCATCAAGACAAAATTTACCAGGCGCCGATGCGCTTTTATATCATCGCCGTGCCGAGAGAAAGAGAGGGGAAAAAAATACAGGTGCTATGCGTATGTAGCAGTAGGCGCACGTGGTCGTGTGACCACTTATCAATATGTACGCTTCTTCTGTCTCTTTTTTCCCCCCTCTCTTTCTCTCGGCACGGCGATGATATAAAAGCGCATCGGCGCCTGGTAAATTTTGTCTTGATGAAGACCGGTCTCCGATCGAAACGTCACTACTAAACAGTTTTTTAGAAGCGTATATATATTTTTCCTATATATA
>JALIZH010019513.1:0-10874 GCA_030522465.1 Rhipicephalus appendiculatus | reverse complement strand
GAAATCTCTCGGAAATCAATGCGTGACGGACACTCGTTTGGTCGCCCAGAAAGGTTGAATAAAAAGGGAGGATGCTGCCCGCAAGAGAGAAACAATTTGATGATCTTTCGGCACCTAGAACGGCAGCCTTGTTTACACAGAATGTTTTTTCAATGGATTATTTTTCTGTTGTGGCCTGTGCGGTCGCCTTTTATTCAATTAAACTCCGATCTGTACCACCAGGCTGGTATGAATCACCTTATAAGTACTGCAAATTGGCTCTGTATGTGGTATTTCATATTCATCTTCCCTTAAACGTACAAAGGTATGCAAGGTGCCTTTTTCGATAACAAAATCTTTAGTAGAAGTCCCATGACAGTTGAGGATGCGCCTACACAACCATGATGTATGTATCATGCAATATATTTGTGGACTTTTTCAGTTTTGATGTCCAGGTTTCGGGCGCAGGACAGGAATCGAAAACTGCTTACAGCCCAGATGAATGCCTGAAATATGTGAGTACCAAAATAAATAATGAAACACGCCTGTTCATGCTGGCTAAGTACAATAAGCGCTTTATATGGCGTGTTAAACTATCGCACCAGCGACAAATTCCTGCATTTCTGAATTTATTTATTTGTTTATTTATTCAGTGAGTTAGTTAATTAGTTACAAATGCTGCTGTATCACGAGCAGGAATGGGTACATAGCAGGAGCATAGCACCGCGGCGTCCACACCCCCACTGCGCATGCGCGTCGCCCTCTCTCGCCTCGCGACGCCGACGCAGGCAGCGTCTGCTAGCGAATTTCTTGGTTGAAAAAACCGACTGCTCGCGCTGCACAACCGTTCACTGCCCCCCCCCTGATATATGGCATTGGATCTTGATCTGCAAGGTAGTGCCGGTGGGAGATTTCTCCTGTGCGTTGTTGAACAATAAAAATGCCCCCACCTCCCCGAAGGGGAATCGTGAGGAAATGCGAATGCATTTCGCGCGCGCTTCACTCCATTTATATATGGTGGTTGTGGTTCACAGAAGGAAAAGGAACCTAATTTCTGCAGCCCGGCCGGGAGCATGGCGCAGCGCCTGTTTTTTTCATTTCTTTTTTTTATTTATTATTATTTTTGTTATCGCGGGAGCTCCGCCGAGCTCCCGCGATGCGAGCGCCCTCACGCACCAGAGCGCGCTCCTGCTCTCCAATTACTCTCCGCTACTTCCGCCCGCAGCACCTGCTGCGGTTGCTAGGGGCGAGGATAAGCGCGCGCGCCCGCAGCTGTTGCTATGGGAGAGGGAGTGAGAGCGGAGAGATAACACCCTGCCGGCGCGCGGACACCGCCGCCAGACAACGCCGCACAACGCCGGATGCCTGACATAGCCCTGACTAAGAAATGCATTCGCATTTAAAAAATTCGCTACGTGCGCGTTAACTAAAAGCGGTCTGCGGGTCTCTGTGTCCAGTCGGAGTCTTGTGTCTCTCATTGCCCATTAGCAGCGATTGGCATGTTCTAGTAGGAAACAACGGTCCATCACTGCGTGCTTTGCGCCTCCCCAGGTTTCTCTCCTGCGCAAGGCTGCGATGAACGCCAGCGTCAACGCCGCCACCAGTGTAAGCGTTAGCGCCCGCTGCTTCGCATCTACACATGGTTCCCTTTAGCGGGAGATGGTGTAATTTTTTTTACTGCATTTCCAAGCAGAGGCGTGGCTGTGTGGTAGAACACCTACTTGCCACGCAGACGGCCCGGGTTCGATCCTCACTCGGATCCGGAAATTTTTATTATTTATTTTATTCGAATCTTTCTCGATTTTTCGGTCACGGACAAGAGGATGATTTTTCGCTCACAACCAACGACGCCGACACCGACGCCGACGCCAGAATTTATGCGAAATGAGCTCTTTAACGCTATCGCGTTAAAACAAGCTACAAGAATGAAACGGGTCATAAAGCTCACAAAACACATATTGGTTGTCAAAGTTGGCTGTATACCATGAACGGCACATAAATTGATAAGCTAGTCCCTTCTCCTTGCTTTATTGCGTGAGAAAGCATGTATTGTATGTCAAGACGCAGAAAGTTTCACTTTTGTTAACAACTCTCACGAAATAGCGAAAGAAGTTTCGAATCAAGATCCTTTTGTAATATTTGACGCTGTCATTTATGAATTGTTTCTTCTGGTTCGTGCGAGTTGTTCAGGGGGAGTAACTAAAGGAATTTCATGAGTGATTAGGGCAACATCCGGAATTCTTCCAAAATTTTAACCCGAAAGTGTTTTATGGTGGGGTCCACCAAGACTTCACTCACATACATCCGTCACGGATATGACGTTAAAATTTACATGAACCGGGAGTCGAATCGGGAGACCCGGGAGTCGGACCCATGACCTCTCGGTTCGCGCTGATAGATACCGGGCGCTCAACCAACTACGCCATCAGCGCACTTGGGAAAAGCGCTTCAGACGGACTTTATATATCCCATACTCCTCTTTGTACCCGCGCTCTTCGTTTGTTGGGGTGGTGCCGCCGCCTACGAGCGGAGAAGAGAAGTACTGCATTATGACACTAACGAACACCGAGAGAGAACGCTTGGGAAATCTCCGCACTATGGTACGAGTCCTCGATGCCAGCATTCGAACGGACGCTGGCATCAGGGAGCCCAACCAACGCCACATAGGTGGAATTGGACCTACTCTGCTCAACGTAGCGCGGCTGGAGTGGCCTTCGCACTCCGCTCTGACAACGTTTCAGGAGCTAACCTCGGGAGGCCATGCGCTATTTGATTCGGTCACGACACAGTTACGTGCTTTGTCTTTCACGTTGTGCTAGCGTGTGCCGCTTCCATATGGAGCAACGGTGTTTCCCCGCCGTCTACTGATATAAGTGCGAGGGCACCGACTACGAGAACAGCTGCAGTAAGGCCGCCGACAGAAAACGGCGTCAACGGGCGAATGTCGCGCAAGTGAGTTTGGTGCAGCGAGGGATACGCCAGGGGAGGAGCAGGAAGCCTAAGCGCGTTCACGGCTCAAGCTGAGAGCTCCGCCTCTTGCGTTTCCGAAGTTGAGTGCATCGCGACCCAAGTGGCTGCCATACACAACCCGAAGCAGGACTGAAATGACCGTACCTTTCAGAAGGGTTGTAAGGCGGGCTAGTTGGTATAGATTCATGTTGAAATATTGGCAGCGCAAAATGACGGGACACAGAAAGCGCTTGTCTGTGTCCTCTTTCTGTGTCCCGTCAGTTTGCGCTGCCAATACTTCAACAAGACCGTACCTTTGCCAATTCGACCCCCCAGCAGGACGCTGCTCGCTTACACGACGCCGCATGCGAAGCACATCCACAGGACGGTCGCCAACCCGTAAATCATGCACCCTTCGCTGTAGCGGATCGTGAGTTCAGAAAACGATTTAGTGAAAACCCGTTCTGTTTCGCTTGCATAGTTTGATAACGCATGTGGTTCATGTGTGAGTCGCGCGATGCTCCGGTGCGTGCAATGCAGTGTCTCCGGAAAGTGTATCACGGTCGGGAGTCGTCGCTTCTCGTGATAAAGCAGAGCTGTCACCAGGCGTCGACATGGGTGCGTCAACGTGTAAGGGTTCTGTAGCCACCAAACATCACTATACATTACGTATAAATGTGCCATAAACATTCAACTACTCCACCGAAGACACGTTCCACTTTCGTGGCTTATACCGATTCCTGTATCAGAGGGATCAACCACATTCTTTTATTCCCCATCTGTGCAGAGAACAATCAGACATTTGCTACATTTTTTGTTGCAGGAACTTAGTCCATGAACATCGAAGATTTGTATCTCGTGTCGCTTTATTTGCATCTTTCGTCACGTAATTTAATAAGCATTTAGTGCTTATTTATGTCCTCTTGTACTCTACTTTGTTTTAGGAGCTACTAATATTTCTGGAAAAGTATGTATAATCTCATGCTTCACCAATAGTGCTGCAGGGGTGAAATTTACAGAACAATACCAATGGGTAATCGCAATCCTCGTTGATTATATGTGGAATATTCTTGTTCCAGAATATCAAGAAACGGGATGAGTTTTATATATGTTGTCACGTAATCGTGATTGTGAATAACTGGTGTAACGTGATACTATGATGTTCGAGGGGACTTAAACGGCTTTTTAGGCTTCTGAGCCAACGCAAGGGATGATGGTCTCACTGTACACCACTTTCAAAGCTCTGCCTTACAGGTATGGGAGAACATTTGATGAGGCCCAAATGGTGTCAAGGCATTCCTCTGCCGTCGTAGAGTAGTTCATCTCGGTTTTAATAGCGATCGGCTAGCAGAGACAACGAACCTTCGAGGCCGTCTTTTCTCTGTACATACATGGCGCAGAATGTTGCACTGCTCGTGTTGGCATAAAGTAATGTGCCGCCTTGTTCACCGAAAAGCTAAAAAATAGGCGGTGACTGCAAGCGTGGTTTTATCTGCTCAAATGCTCTGACCAGTGGGGAGGCCTACATGAGATCAACGCCAGATTTCGCCAGGACTATAAGAGTGGTGATCATGTGGAAGGAGTTTTTCGCGAAATGCCCATAATAGGCACAACGACCTAAACATCGGCACACCGCTTTCTTGTCGATGGTTTGGAAGTAGCTTGCTGCCCCTTAAGTCATCCAAGTATAGTAGATAAGACGTTCACGTCAGGTTCACCAATATTGTGTTCATTGCCCGTAGTAAAGTCTCAGGTTCCCAGCAAAAGCCGATTATCATGACAATAAACACGAACAGACCATCTGGAGTGATGCAGGCAGTTTTCTCTATCCATCTCGTCGACTTCAGTTTGCCTGTATCTTGTCTTCATATCCATAGAAGTGAAACACTCTGCGTTTCAGAGCAGGCCCAATGTGTCGTCTGTACGTGGCAGGAGGTACACATGCTTCTTCGCAATTTTGTTCGAACGATGGTATTCGATGTAAAACTGCAGGGATTTATGATTATTCTACAATAATACGTGTGATGCGCATGGACGCTTGGATGACTGAATCACTTTGTCAAGAAAGATTTCGTCGACTTTTATAGACTATTTTCCGTAAGATATTTGGGCGCCGCCATCTTGGGCTGTTAAGCCGATGTTTTCTTGTTTTTGTACATCGCGACGTGAATTAATAAGGCCACAAAACGTCGTATGCACACACTCAACTCTTTTCATGCATATGCGCCTACCGTAACACTGTTCGTTTAGTTGTGAAAGATACAAAACACAAAAGTTAGCAGCCCAATATGGCGGCACTCAAACCCGTCCGTAAAGTAGTCTATAGTCGGTGACCAGCTAAGAATAAAAGTAAAGTGCGCCACTATCCAATTGTGTTATGCGTGTCCAACTAGAGCTGCCATTTGCTATGATGTAATGGTTAGGACGAACCAAAAAAAATTCAACTGTTATCCGCACGTACACAGCGTCATCCTCGCCGGTCATCATGCGATGCAGCTGAACTTTGTGATTGTGCCATGGTTGACGTCCACCGAAGCGGCAGTAGCTTGGAGTGTTTTGCAACGCTTTATTGTGTTCCGTCGTTTCCGCAGCGTGAAGTAGCAACACGGTGGAAGCATAAAAAACAACGGCAATGCGGCCTCGTGGGCGGAGCCTAGCTTTATTCTTAGGTTGTCGCCGACTATAAGTTTATGGTTATAAGAGAAACGGCGCGAAAAACGTAGACAAAGAGAGAAACGAACAACACCAGCTCGTTCTAACAGCTGTAAGGAACGTACGCGTGAGATTGTCGAATCTTATTTTATTTTCAAAGCCAGCTGTTTCGCCAAAATATGGTGTCTAGCCAAGCCTTCTGTGGCCTTACCCAAAGCAGAGATTCGGCATCTTGAAGCGCACATGAAGGTCCTTTCTGCTGTTTGGCCTTGAACACTTGGTTTTATCGCCTGTTCTATCTTGCGTTTTTTATTCAGTAAAATTGCGGTTTTAGTACGGGCTTGTGTTGTTCGTTTCTCCTTCTGTCTACGTTTTTTTGCGTAGTTTCTCTTATAATGGATTGCGAACTCGCCCAACAGTTCATTCCTTTAGGTTCATGGTCTTGCGCTCGCATGCAGAAACTCGATGCGGGCTCTAATTGAGTGGACGGTCCTATTTTTAGGCTAAATTGTGGTCTCTAGAGGCAGAGTTCTGTCGAATAATTGTCGACGACCAGAAACACTCCTTGTATTGCCGGAGCACTTTGAACAGTTGCTGCTTATACATAGGACGGTACGCATTTACGCCGTAAGCTTGTTCAGAAGCTTGGATCGTCGGAGTAAGTTTGATAGAATCTGTGAGAGTGAAAGTGTTGCTTGTTCCAAAATTTCTTCTTTGAACACGACTTTCGTGCCTTTGTGGACATGTTTGTATTCCTAACTGTAATTTGTGAGCATCACTGATGTGTTTCATCCACGCAGCTCGTCCTTGCCTCTTGGGACATCAATGTTGAGGTTGACCAACATGTGCTGGTCGCCCTAGATGATGCCTGTATATGTGTGGATTTCTCGGTACTGAAGCGAATTACAGTGTTTGAGTGAGGGTGAATAGCGATTATATCTTCTGGCCCATTCAATGCATTTTTTCGTGTTGTGTGTGGTGGTAGGTCTTTTTCTGAGAGTGCAGTTACTGACTCACTGTGAGGTCGATGGTGGCGCCGTGATGGATACAAACGTCCATACCAAGGAATGACATCTCTAAAGCAATGTTGTCAGACTAACAAAGGTCGCGGGATAAGTCTGGTCATTAATGACCACTCCGGCTGTGAAGTATACCGTTGGCTTTACTGGATGACATCCCGCTGCCCAGATTTCGAAAGTATCCCACGTACTTTTGCATTTTTACAATATTATTGATCTCCGAATTTTCTCAAAACAACACTCCGAAGGCCGATTGCAGTTAATCCCCACGAACTTCTCAATTTCGTCACTTCATCTAACTCTTTACCTTGTCAGACTGCGTTTCCCATTCCTTGGCAACCATGCGGTTGCTCTTACCGCCCACCGGTTGTGTGTCCTGCGCATCACGTGACCAGCCCTGGTCTATTTCTTTCGCTTGATGTCAAGAGCCGTTCGCGAGAGTTGACAGATCATCCTACATTCATTTTCAGGGAGCCGTGCGCATTGGTATTATTTGGAGGTGTGCGAATATTCGAGTTTCCAATTCGAATCAAATTTCGGATACGTATTATTGAAAGGTTCGAATAATTGGACTAAACCACTATCTACACGCGAAAAAAGGCCAATGGTGCAACTTGGTTAGGGTTGCGTGGCTAAAACTATCACTAATCTGTCTTCACAGAAGTAGTGCTTATTGTGTAGTGGTACACGGGAGCTTGTACAACGTCTATTGGTGTTTAGCAGCTATAGCATCTTTTGACGTAAATGCACCCACATTGCTTGCTATATCTCCATCGCGACGCCTAACGCCGATGATGATTCAACCATTGTGGCAGCTGAAGTTTTTAGCATATACCTGGATACAGCGTATCGGGAATCCTGCGCAAAGATGACATCAACAAGCGCATAAAAACACTGGTACTTGATATTCATTTCTTCAAAACGTCGTCAATTGAGAAGAGAGTAATAGGACAACCTATGCCTGTGCTCATGCATACATTACCACACTGCGCATCAGCAACACGGAAGGCGGAGGTTCGTAGCTTAGGCCGCGAACGCGCACAGGTGTTCCACGTTCCGCTGGCCTCTGTCTTTCTCCACCAAGGCACGCCATTCGCCCGTCGACAACGTTGCCTTTCTGCGGCGCCTAATGCAGCCGTTCATTAGCCAGTGCTATCGCACTCGAAGTAGTCGGCGGAGAAACACCATTGGTGCAAGTGGAAGCTGCAGTGCTCCGACAACGAGCCGTCACACGCTAACACGAAGCGAAAGGCAAAGAACGTAACTGTGTCTAGGGCGACTCCCCGATGCTAGCGCGGCCAGTGTTTTTCGCTGGCATCGAGACGCCAGCCTTCGAGATTGCGCGCCGGTTAGCAATATCCGAGGCCATGATTTAACAGCGTCGTCGCGGAACCGTTCTCTCTCGGTGCTAGTGTCAGGCCGCATTACTTCACTTTCTCGTTCACAGACGGCGGCACCACTCTGCCCGCCTACACTGGAAAATATTCACCGTAGTTTTTTACGGTGTAAGCACTGGTAGCTGACGCATCCAAACGTTTACCGTAAAAGAATTGTGACCCGTATGTCAAGTTTACGTAATGCATTCCGTCTACATCATGATATCGTGTAAAAAAAATCTAGCCACCGTTTTTTTCACTCCATAGTATTTTTTCAGTGAAAATAAACCACAGCCGTAAAATTTACGTTCAACCAATTGTGTGCTTTCTAGTGTTTAAGCTGCTAAACATACGGTGGTTACACGGTAATTTCTTCGTTATTCATCGTTGCACGGTGGTGTGTATTCCCGTTACATGGTGGTATGTAAAAGACGGTTGTATGTGAATTTATCGTTACACAGTGGTATGTAATCCTTCGGCAGCAACGTTTTCTCGTGTTGTAGCCGACTGTAAAACAGGGAGCGAAGTGTGAAATATGCATACAAACATTTTTTTGGCTTCTAACCTTTAGGCCGTAATATATGGCGTTGCCTGTGTAGTGAGCATACCGAAATTTTATTAGTTTTTGAGCCTTTGCAGGGAAAAATGAAGACTAACAGCCATTTTACGTATAGGTAACTGACTGGTCATACTACTAAAAAGTAAGCCATGCATATTTGTCACCTTAGGTAATTTGTAATGTATAAAACATATATTCTAGATCTTAAATGCCCACGCTATTTCATGGTGTGAAGTTTATTCGAAGTGATCACAGTAGCAGCGGTGCTGTTTGTCTACTCTGCAGGTATCTATATGACACTGAGACAAAGACCAAAAATTGCGTGCATGGGTTGCGACACTACTGTAAAATGTGAGGTGTAAATATGATGGGCAGAAAAACAATGCAGTGTTAATGGGCAATGCTGCTATTTATTAAGGTTTTCCACACACCTGGATTCTGCTTTGGGGATATGTCCATTCTCGGCAGAAGAAATGACATTCGCATAATTTCTTTGTAACAGTGTGATCCATCTTGTACTATTTTGTCTTCAAACTGCGAAAAAGAAACAAGAAACAAGTAAGACAATACAATATTTGCGTTCATCTTAGAGAAACTGTATAACTCTACTTACAATGTGACGTTTAGGCTTTGGATGTCTAAATTAGAGTACTCAGGCTGTTAGCATGTAATGAGCTGTCACAGCGCAACACAGCATTCAGAGAGTAGAGTTATTTCCGACATTGAACTTTCCATGGCACCTTTATATGAAAGAAGGAATTGGTTAAGAAGCGACAAGTGTCTGAGTAGCTCAGTCTGCACTTTCGATCTATCATCAGTCTAAATATGTCCACTCTGAAATAAGGTAGCGCCAACTCTTTTTCTCTTAACCGTTACCTAGTAGCTACACCAGCCTGAACGCTCTATTTTGAATAATGTCAGTTCCCCATGTCCTTTTTACAGCGAAAGCTGTTATGAGATCACAACAAGGGTCGTTTCTGCGCCGTAGTTGTCGGCCGCCGCCGCCGCCGCCGCCGCCGGTGTCCGTAACCAATATCGCACGAAATAAGGAAAAACCAAATAAATAAAAAACACTTATGACAGAACGGGAATCGAACCCGGGTCCTCTGCGTGGCAGCCCAGCACTCTACCACTGAGCTACTCCGCTGCTTGAAACTGCGGTGCAAACTGACCCTACGCAGGCTTCATATCGGGTAAGGAATCGCGTTAACGTGTGTTGTAAAGCGTTTTAGATCAGTAAAGTAAGAACCAGGCGCCACACAATGCGAATTGCGTAACGAGTGGGTCGTTGAATGCTCCAACCCATTACAAACGCCTGAGGCATAATTCTTCATCGTCGTCAGCCACAGCATCCACAAAGTGCACATAATTCTTTACAAGAGTGTAGCGGGCACCGTGCTTTTCCGAAGAATGACGAATAATGGAATAGTAGACGCTTCCCCACTACACAAAAATTATGATTTATGGCGTAGTGGGTACCATGCAAGCGCGCCCCGCAGGGGCGTCTGCGCAAGCAGGCGTTTGGTGTGTGGCGACACCACGGACCCGGAGCTAACGGGGAGGTTCCGACCTCCTCCCACGCTTAGCCGTGCGTGGCGTAGCCGTGTCCGGGGAAAAGGGGATCCTGGGGGGTTGAGCCGACGCCGGGTGTTTGGACCTTTAAGGCCCCCCGGCTGAGGCAACACACCCCCTTTGGCCCCGGCTTCACGTAGATGGCACCCCTGGGCTGACCCACCCAGGGGAAATCGGCAGTCGCCTTTTCCTGTCTCTCCTCTTCCACATCTTCGTCTTTCTCTCTCTTTGAATCTTTTCTGTCCTCTCCTCTCTTCCGTTTACTTCCAATTTTCATGGCGGCAAGGGTTAACCGTGTGTGGCAATCCAACCTTGGAGAAACCATATTAGGTTATAGTGGCGGCGTACGACTGGCGTCGTGCATACTTTCTTCAAAGTTTGTCGCTTGTAGGGCTCCCTGGTGGGCGGTTGGCACTGTTGCCGAACATAAATATTTCTTCCTATGGCATCCCAAGCGTCCTTTGCTTTTGATCGGCCTCACAAGAGGAACCGCACCGAAGCAACCTTCGAATTCTCACTACAAATCAATGCACCAAGTTTTCCGAAATACCACGTGATGCACAGTGAAACAAGTCCCATGAGAAAACTATCCCCATTCCTTGTGGCCAGGTGCCTGAAGGAAAAAATCGGTCCGAATTTCAAAGCCTCCCAAAAAATGTCTAGTGGGGATCTCCTCCTCGAACTCAAAGAAAAAGATCAAGTCCAAAAAATTGCAAGAACTCACAAGTATCGGGGACACAAACGTTACAGTTTCAGCCCACAGGTCAC